>JAVXUP010002142.1:0-156542 GCA_033070095.1 Escallonia herrerae | reverse complement strand
ATTTCATTTAATTCCTTTCACTTTATTTATTTTCTTTCATCTTTCATAAATAATTTTTTGAGAGTATTATTCCTTCTGTCCCACAAAAATTGATTGTATTTTCTGTTTTGAGTTATCTCACAAAAATTGTTCACTTTTCAGATTAAAAAAGATTATGTATGCACTTTTATATATTTACTATTAATGAAATTTATAGTAAGAGGAAAATTCGTTGACTTTAGAAATTGTGAGGATTTAAGTCCCTTTACACTTTTTTAAATACATTTTTCTCTCCATACTCTTTCATACATTTTTTTTATTTTATTTCTTTCTTCACATTTAACATTTCATTAACCCATTTTTACTCTCTTGGCTCACTTTTTTTTCCCCCTCTTTAAAGGATGGAATGTGAAACGCACAATATATGACTCAAATTATTGATAGACGTGTCAAGTAAACAAAAAAATTTGTAGGGCAGAGGGTTTCAGTAACACAAAAATTGATCATACTTCTTTTTTGGGCCGTCGCACAAAAATTGCCTACTTATCAAATTAAGAAAGATTTTGCAGGTATTTTTACATATCGGCTTTTTTTTTCCAGGTATTTTTATATATTGACTTTTTTTTCTATTTCTCTCTCCACATTTAACTCTCTACCAACTAATTTTTCTCTCTCTCGGCACATTTTGTTACATTTTTTCATTCTATTTCTCTCTTTACACTTCACTGACTTGTATTCTCTCACCTGGCCACTTTATTTCCCTCTTCTCTCTAAATAGTAGAATGAGAAATACAAAATATATGACATAAATTCTTAATTTGCGTGTAAAAAAAAAGAACGATCGATTTATGAGGGATGGAGGGAGTTAACTAATAAGATTCAACAACAACAACAGCGACCAAAAGATTTCAGATTCTGCACGAGAGCGTGGAATAGTGGGCCATTTCTTGGCATTAGAAGAGATCACGTGCACAGCTAGAAGTAGAACGACGTGAATCAGGATACCTAGCCCAATTGCGAGCTTAATAAGCAACAAGAAACAAGTTTGAAAGATGGCATAGTAAAAGTCCATTTACCAAGTAGCAAAAGGTACGCTCAATAACTTGGAAATGAAAAGTGTGAGGGCAATGCATAAATTGACTTAACAATGCTAACAAGCAATATTTAGATGAGTCGTAGTCAAACTGAAAAGACCCAACCATACTACGAGATGCTATTGGATCAGACAAGAGATTCATCATCTTACAAAGATGGCCGTCTCATATAGAATATGAGTAGAGACAGAATTGGCAATATGCATATTAAAGAGCTATGCAAACAAGTAGTGTAACGTGTTTGAGATAGAAATAAAGTTGGAGAATCACGGCGAGCTTCGTATGCAAGAAGAATGCAATTCACCAAGATAGGTCATTGACCGCAAAGGTGGAAGAAAGATCATATGGAAAGCTGGTTACCCTAATAGAATCACAACCTATTGATATAATATCATCGACATATATAAAACAATACTAGTACCATCATAATACTAGAATGACGCACAAAACTAGAAATGTTAGCTTTACTACAAGAAAATCTGGCATAAAGAAGTTAGGGACTAAAGTGTTGAAACAAGGCACACAGGGCTTGTTTCAACCCATAAATAGCTCGCAACGGATTACACGCATGGTTGGAATAAAAAGGGTGAGTAAATGAGACGAGGCTATTTCATATATACTTCTGTTAGGGAGCCATGTAAGATGCACTCTTTACGCCTAATTGAGAAATAACCAAGAACGAGTAACAATTAAGCTAAGAACACTGCCAACAATAGTTGACTTATAAAAGGACTAACATTTTCAGTAAAATTGGTACCAACCTCTTGATGAAAGCCCAAAGTAATCACGCGAGCTTTAAGATGGGCAATAAGACAATCTGAATTAACTTTCTACTTTTAAATCTATTTGGAACCAAAAAGATTTTTAGTAAGATCACATGGTACAAGAATCCACCTATGGTTGGCCAGATGCTAATTTATGAGGATGGCAGCAGAGAAATTAGGATAAGATACACATCCAAAAACATGATGATAGCCCTAGGGTTGGATAACCTAGGCTTGCATCTTGTTTTGATGATAACTATACATCGATTATGTTCTAATATGTACTTTGAGTGGATTATTAATAGGTATATACATACACACTCATGAAGACACATTTAAGAAATTGAATATATGGATTAAAGTTAAAGAAGCTTAAAGCTATAGTGGACATGTTATAGAAGCTTCATCAAGTCCAATGTCAAAGAGTAAAAAAGAATGCAAAGACTAAGTTACTATTGGTTATGGTTGGTCTTTACTTTTATGTAGCTAGTCTTGGTTTGATACTTGGATTGATAATTTTGGCCTAAAATGACTCTAGGACGGCTTGTGCATTGCATGTGAATTTATAACCTTTCACACAAGTGTGTTTCTTGAAAATGAGTGAACTTTGGAAACTCAGATTTTCTCAAAAATGTTTTTAGTGCTAATATTTTCATACATTGTTAAAACTTTTCATTAACTTTCTAACACAAAAAACAACACCTCAATCCGATTTTTCTAGAGAACGTTATGCCCAAAATAAGAAAGGGAGTTTCGCGAGACAGTCGAGAAATGAGCAGTTAGGGAATGCAGTCAACTACATTCCCCATGCAGTCTACTTTATTTACCGTTGGATGAAAGATAATGGTTAGTTTTTCCCAAACTAGAAAATGGGGTTCTGTGAGGCAGCCGATAGGCAGTAGAGTAATACAGTAGATTGTATTGCAATACAGTCGACTACATTGGTCAAAATTCAGTTACAACTGCTATTTTCGAGGATAAGACTCCAACGATTTTAAAGGTAACCCAATCGACTGCATTAGGAATACAGTCGACTGCAATGACAGTTTTGCTCATATAATGACTACAACGGCTATATTTCATTTGCTCCCTATCTAAATGATTTGGGACTTCATCATACACAATGGAAACCATATTCTAAGTCTCTCCATTCATTAGAGAAACATCAAGGCTCATAGATTAAACTTTTTCTCTTCATCTTCATGATTTTACATTATTAAAGAGAGCATCTTTGTGAGCAATTCTTTGATTGAGAGTGAACATTCTTCAAGTCATCAATTCTCTCATCTCAGTATTGTACTAGAGCTTCATTTGTACTCATTTCCTTTCAAGAGGGTTTCTTTGTACACAATTGATCTTTGTAAAAAGATTGTGATCATGGCTTGAGTTTGTCAAGTCTTGGGTGAGCTTTGTGGATTCAAGGCTTGTTCTTGGTGTGGGGATATCACAAAGTGTTGTAAGGGTTTTGATCTTGACCCGGAAGAAGATTGTTGCTAGTGGATTCTAGTGCTCTTGCAAGGGACTTTCTTGAAGAGATGGATGTAGGCTTGTGGGTAGTTCAAGCCGAACCATTTAAATCTCCTTGTCAAGTATTTCTAACTCAATCTCTTTACTTATTGTTCTATAATTACTTGAGATTGTGAGTTAGCATCTTCATTAAAGTATTACTTGGTTTGATTGAGATTCATGATAGTGCTTAGTTTAAATTCCCCATTAATTTTCAAAAATCCTATTCATCCCCCTCTAGGGTTTTTTTATTGGTTTCAAGTAGTATAAGAGCCTTGGCTCTTAATTTTTTTGGTTTACACCTAGAGAGTTAAAAGATCATGGGGTTTCCTTTTAATAGACCTCCACTTTTTGATGGGTCTTCCTATAGTACATGAAAAATTAAGATGAGAGAGTATTTTTAGAGTCTTTAGATTTTGAAATCTGGGGAATCATTGAAAATGTCCTTATGCTCCCACCAAGTTAATAAGGGACAAGCTTGTGCCAAAAGAAAAATCTGAATTTAGTTACTATGATAAATATATGCTTTGCATGAATTCTAGAGTTATGAATTGTCTTGTTTGTTCTCTAAACAAAAATGAACTTAATCGAGTTATTATGTGCGATTTGGCTAAGAGTATGTGAGATACACTTCAAGTCACTCATGAAGGGACCTCTCTTTTAAGAGATTCAAAAATGAATTTGTGGCATCGAGAATATCAAATGTTTCAATTTTTTTTGATGAATCCATTGCAGAAATGAATTTTCGTTTCACTAAAATTGTTAATACTTTGAAACAAATAGGAAAAGATTTCTTTAACGGGGATCTTGTGAGAAAGGTAATTAGATCATTGCCTAGAGAATGGGATGCAAAAATTATCGCACTTCAAAAATCAAAGGATCTTAATACCTTCCCGTTGGATGAATTAATATGCTCCTTGATGAACTATGAAATGCAACTCGAATCATTCGGTCAAAAAGGTCCGAAAAAGAAGAAGAAGTGCATTGCTCTTAAAGCTTCATCAACAACGGATCAATCTTCATGTGCGGAGGAGAAAGACTTGAACAACCAAAACATTGATATACTTGCAAAGGAATTTAACGAGATCTTAAAGTGAAGAAAGATGGAAACTTGCACAAGAGCAAGAACGAGTCAAGTATGAAGTGTACGTCAAGGGAGAATAAGAAGAAGAATGAGGCAAGAAAGAAGCTCTCCATAAAGACATCAATTAGAGCCATTATTTGGAGCGATAATGACTCAAGTGGAGATGAAGGTGGTGACTTTGATGATAGAGATGCAAATCTATGCTTCATGGCTCAAAAAGAACTCCAATGATGATATTTATGATGCTTACGCTCTTTTATATGAGGAATCCATGAAATTAGCCAAGAAAAATTGTACTTTGAAAAAATAAGTGCATGTTATTTCAAAAGAGCTAGATGATTTAAAAAGTGAAAATAGTGAGTTACATGCCAAGAATGAATGCATATCTAGTTATCTCTATGTGGAACATGTAAATAATGATTTGGTTGATTTGATAGTGAATATTCCTAGCACAAAACAAATCTCTTACAATACTTTGGTTTTAGAAAAATAAAATGAAGACTTAAAACTTGAAATTTGTGATTTGAAAAATTATCTTGAAAAATTTGTTAATGGTAAAAACAACTTGGATGCATGCTTGGACACCAAAAAGTTGGTCTAAACAAATGTGGTGCTGGATTAGATCCCTTCACCTTGCCTCCTAAAGTTTTTAAACAACAAGAAAGGGCTGTGAAAGGTCAAGATTTTAAATTTAAAATTAACAGTTGTGGACCCAAGAAAATATGGGTACCAAAAGCTAGACCTAAATTATGATTGTAGGTTGTCCAAAGCAAAAGCAAAGGCAAATGGCAACAAGAATAAGGCTCCAAGAAAAGTTTGAAAGGGATGCGCAACAATCTAAATCTTAAAGGGGACTATGCATTCCAAGATTGGAGATGTTAATTCAAGTGAGGATATACTCAAAGCTTATCAAAGAAAATGAATTCTAAGAATGATCACTTATTAGATTGAATCCTTGGTAGTTCACCAAGAAGGTAAAACCTAATGCTCTATTAAACATTGTGGTATGTGCTAAACTCATACATCGTGAAACATGTTTAAATAATATACTTATTCCTCATGATATAAATAGCTTTCTTGTTGAGAATTGATGTGAACCTTACCATCAATCATTGATTGTTTACTTATAATCTTGGATATTTGTAGGATTTAGATGCCGATGAATGGTCCTCTTGCACTTATATTGAAAATATTGATTGTTGATGAACATTATTGGCTTTGTGAAAATTCTATGTTAAAATTATGCCGTATTAATACTTCACACAACTAAATACACACACACACACACACACGTCTTTTGGTAATGCCAAAAAGAGAGCATGACTTGGTTAGACATTTAGTTATGTTCGTTGGATATTGTTGGTATTGATTAAGGGGGAGAATACATTATGATGGAATATGCATATGTTAACTTGATAGGGAAACTGACATGCTTGAATCACTTACTATCTTGTTACTCTTGAAAATGCATGAAGTAAACGAGATTATTGAGCTACATTGCATATCTTTCTTTGGATCATGAAGGAACTCTTGATGTCATCCGTATGAGTTCATGAGTTATATGCACTTCACGCCATTATCTTGCTTATAACCATCTCTTCACACACGCATACCCTTGTCTTTTTTTTATGACAAAAGGAGAGAAATAATCTAGATTCTATATGCTATCTGGGTATGTGTTTCGAGAGAACATTAGAGGAAGAGCATATATTGTTTTAGCTAGGGAAAGCTAGAAATGAGCTTAATTGATATATGAGATAAATTGACATATCTTGAGTATACAAGAAATGATTGAATTTTCTAAGTGAGATTGTTTTGCTTAATTGACTATCATACAATAGATCTTACCTTATATAGAATCAATGCTTGTCATCATAAAAAAAGGGGAGATTGTTAGCCCTAAAGTTGGATAACCTAGGCTTACATCTTGTTTTGACGATAACTACACATTGATTATGTTATAATCTGTACTTTGAGTGAATTCTTAGTATGTATATACATACACACCCATGAAGACACATTTGAGAAATTTGATATATGGATTAAAGTCAAAGAAGCTTAAAGCTATAGTGGACATGCTATAGAAGTTTCATCAAGTCCAATGTCAAAGAGCAACAAAGATGGCAAAGGCTAAGTTACTATTGATTATGGTTGGTCTTTACTATTATGTAACGAGTCTTAGTTTGATACTTGGGTTGATGACTATGGCCTAAAATGACCCTTGGACACCTTGTGCTTTCACACAAGTGTGTTTCTTAAAAATGAGTGAATTTTGGAGCTCATTCAGATTTTTTCAAGAATGTTTTTGGTGCTAATATTTTCATATATTGATAAAACTTACATTAGCTTTCTAACGGAAAAAATGACACCTCGGTCCGATTTTTTTAGAGAAAGTTATAGCCAAAATAAAAAAGGAGATTTTGCGAGACATTAGAAAAATGGGCAGTAAGGGAATGCAGTAAATACATTCCCAATGCAGTCGACTTTATTGACTGTTGGGTGAGAAATAATGGCTAATTTTTTCCGAAATAGGAAGGGGATTCTGTGAGGCAACCGATTGACAGTAGGATAATACAGTTGACTGCATTGGTCAAAATTCAGTTACAACGGCTATTTTTTAGGACAAGACCCCAACGACTAGTTTAAAGGGAACTTAGTCGGCTGCATTGGGAATACATTCGACAATAATGAAAGTTTTGCTCATACAATGCCTATAATGGTTATATTTCATTTGCTTCATCATACACAATGAAAACCATATTCTAAGCCTCCATTCATTAGAAAAACATCAAGGCTCATAGACTAAACTTTTCTCTCTTCATCTACATGATTTTACATCATTAAAGAGAGCATCTTTGTGAGTAACTCTTTGATTGAGAGTGAGTATTCTTCCAGTCATCAATCTTCTCATCTCCCTATTGTACTAGAGCTTCATTTGTACTCATTTCCTTCCAAGAGGATTTCTTTGTACGCAGTTGATCTTTGTAAAAAATTATTCTTAGTGTGGGGATATCACCAAGTGTTGTAAGGGTTTTGATCTTGAGTTTGTTAAGTCTTGAGTTTGTTAGTGTGGAGTTATTTACCTCTCATCAAGACTTGAGTTTGTTAAGTCTTGAGTGAGCTTTGTGGATTCAAGGATTGTTCTTAGTGTGGGGATATCACCAACTGTTGTAAGGGTTTTGATCTTGATCTGGAAGAAGATTGTTGCTAATGGATTCTAGTACTCTTGCAAGGGACTTCCTTGAAGAGGTAAATGTAGGCTTGAGGGTAATTTTTAGCCAAACCATTTAAATCTCCTTTTCAAGTATCTCTAACTCAATCTCTTTATTTATTACTCTATAATTGCTTGAGATTGTGTAGTTAGCATCTTCATTGATGTATTACTTAGTTTGATTGAGATTCGTGACAGTGCTTAGTTTAAATTTCTCATTAATTTTTAAAAACCCTATTCGTGACAGTGCTTAGTTTGATTGGTTTCACATGAAGATGTGAAGGACAGAACTGATGGAGGGACAAGTGGCATCATTGCATCTACCGACGGACAAGCAAGAGCAAAGCTCGAAGGATCTAGGAGCCCGATGCGAAAATGAGCATTCATGGCAGTAGACCTTTATGGTACGAGTGGCTAAATCGTACTGAGTGAGGACATGAGCAATGGAGGCTGTTGGAATTTAAACTTAGTTCTTTAGAGTACTGATTAGTTGACATGTTAGTGAATTATTACGTTGTGTGTTTGCATAAGTTACAAGTACATAATTGATATGTGCTTAGTGCAAGTAGTAGGTTAATATGTTAATGAAATAGTAGGTAAAAGTGCATCTAATTTATGAGAGAAATTCTCCGTGTATTGACATTATGAAATCTATAGAACATATATACACCTAATTGACATCTAAATAAGGAAGAGAAAACCTCTAAATAAGGAATAACTAAATTACAAGGATAGCTATCAAATAGGGTGCTAACTCTTAGAAATTAGGTCCTATTTACAATAATAGCTAATAATATGGAAATTACAACACTCCCCCTCAAATTGGTACATATATGTTGACCATTCCCAGCTTGCTCACTAAGTCTTCAAAACTTGGTTTATGTAGACTTTTAGTCAGGACATCAGTTGTCTGCTCCCTGGTAGGAACATGCATCAAATACGCACTTCCATTATCAATCTTTTACTTGATAAAATGGAGATCCACCTTAACATGTTTCAGTCATGATGAACTGGGTTCTGGGCTATGTTAACAACAGCTTTGTTGTCACAATACAATTTTATAGGCTAGTTGTTCATGATCTTCAATTCATTTAATAATCTCCTTAACCAAATATCTTCACAGAAACCATGGGCTATTGCCCAAAACTCAGCTTTTGCACTACTCCTCGCAACTACCGATTGCTTCTTACTTCTCCAAGTTACTAAGTTCCCTCAAACATAGGTACAATAGCCGGATGTAGATCTTCTATCAACTAAAGATCCTGCCTAGTCTGCATCGGTATATAAATCTCCACCATTTTATTATCTCCCATTTTAAAGAATATCCTTTTCCTGGTGTACCTTTTAGATACCTTAGAACTCCATAGATTGCATCAAGATGTTTTTTCTTTTGTGAATGCATAAACTGACTGATTACGCTCACAACAAAGGCAATATTTTGGACGCTTGTGTGACAAGTAAATTAGCTTGCCCACTAACGTCTGGTATTGTTAACGATCAACATCTTTTCCACCTTTAAATCCAGCTTAGCATTAGGCTCTATAGGTGTCTCGACGGCCTACAACCTAACATACCAGTATCCCGAAGAAGCTACAGTACATATTTTTTTTGGGAAACGGTGATTCCAGACTTGCTCCTCGCAACTTCCATACCTTAGAAGGAACTTAGTGCTCCAAGATCCTTTAGCTCGAACTCACCTACAAGGTACAATTTTAAGGTATCTAATTCTCCACGATTGTCTCCTGTAATAATGATATCATCCACATACATTATAAGGATGGAAAATTTTCCTTCCTTAGGGTGCTTGTAGAATAATTATGGTCTATTTGTGCTTGCTTAAAACCTTTCCTTTTGATTGCTTGGGTAAACTTCTCGAACCATTCTCTAGGAGATTGCTTCAATCCATAGAGAGATTGTTTAATCTACATACCATATTATCTTCTCTTTCAAACCTAGGAGGACAATCCGTATATACTTCTTCATGTAGGTCACCATTGAGGAAAGCATTCTTCATGTCCAATTGTTATAGAGTCCAATCAAGGTTAGATGCCAATGATATGAGGATTATCACTGCATTAAGTTTGGCTACTGGGCGAAGGTCACTTGATAATCTTTACCGTAGATTTCGGTGACCCTTTGGCTACTAGTCTCGCTTTATGCTGATTAACACTCCCATTTGCATTAAACTTTACTGTGAACACCCACTTACCGTCTTATTCCCTCTAGGCAGTTCCACAACTTCCCATGTATTATTCTTTTTTAGAGCACCCATGTTTTCTTGGACCGTAAATCTCCACTAAGGATCAGCAAGAGCTTCTTGTATGTTTCTCAGTATTTCTATTTTAGACAATAGTATTGTAAAGGCATGGAATGTGGGAGAATACAAGAAACAAACTTGTCTATAGGATGCTGAGTACATGTTCTGGTTTCTTTCTTAAGGGCAATTGGCATGTCTAGGTCCAAATCTTCAGTCAAATTCTCGGCTCCCTTTTGAATGGAATGATCAGTGCATCATGATGAGTATGATCATGAGCTTGCTCAATATCTAAACTGGGGATTGGTTCTGACTCTTGACCTTGCAGAGTTTCTGGTTTATCACCATTTAGAGGTTGTTTCCTACGTGAATACACAAGTAAAGGTTGAGAATTTCCCCCTGTTTTAATATTTTCTTTTGTTCAATGAATGGCATCATAGGTTCGGATTCGACATTAGGCAGGGTAGTTTATGGTGATGGTTCAGGTTCATGTTCATCCCAAGGCTTATCTTCATCTCAAGTCTACCCTGAAGATAAGTTTGGTGAAAGAAAGGTTGAGACTCAAGAAATGTAACATCCATAGAGACAAAGAAATGGCAGAGTGAAGGGGAATAGCATTTGTGTCCACATTGAGTTGGGGAATACCAAATGAACACGCATTTATTGGATTTTGGAGTGAGTTTAGACTGATGTTATGGCTGGACATGTACAAATGCAGTGCACTTGAAGGTTCTAAAGGGAATAGATGAGACATATCAGAAGGTTGGGTAAGTTTTTAAGAGTTTTGACATTGGAGAGGTGAATTTAAGGATTTTTTAGGGCATTCGATTTATGAGATATGAGACGGTTAGAATGGCTTCTCCCCAAAGATATTTTGGAACTTGCATGGTAAACAGTAGAGATCTTCCAACTTCCATGAGGTGACGATTTTTTCTTTCTGCTACACCATTTTGCTATGGTGTCTCAAGACATGAGCTTTGGTGAATGATTTCATTAGTTTGAAGGTAATCTCTAAGAATTGATTGAAAGTAATCTTTTTTCCATTGTTAGTTCTTAAGGTTTGTATGGAAGCATTAATATGATTTTTTTATCATTGTGTGAAACAACTGAAAGTTTTTACTAGCTTCAGACTTTTCTTTGAGGAGATAAACCCAACAAACTCTAGTATGGTCATCAATAAATGTGATAAACCATCAGGTTCATGAAACGTTCTTTATGAGAGAAGGACCCCAGATGTCACTATGGATTAAGGAGAATGGGTCAGACACTTTATATGGTCTAACTGGAGAAGGTGTGCGTGTGTTTTTGGCTAGTTGACAGATATCACAAAAACAAATGACTTAGATTTGGATTAATAAACAAATCTAGGTGCAAGTGTTTAAGGTAGTGGAAATTAGGGTGGCCTAACCTGCGATGCCACAACATTATTTAGTTGACATTATTGAAAACAGAAGAAAAATTAATGGTCGTTGCTTGCTTCGCCATGCAGTCCTTGTCCTCAAAATAGTAGAGTCCAATGTTTACTCTAACATGGCCAATCGTCCTCCCCGATTCCAGCTCCTGGATTTCACAAAGAGATGCAAAAAATTTAGTAGTGCAATTAAGGTCGTTGGTCATCTTGCTCATAGAGATCAAAGTACATGTTAAGTTCGTAACATGCAAAACCGAGTACAGAATAATATTTTTTGACAGCCACACTGACTCTTTTCCAGCAATATTAGAAAATGTTCCATCAGCTATTTTTACTCTACAATTTCCTCTGCAAGGAGTGTATAAGTAGACTAGTGATGAGTTATCTGTCATATGGTTTGAGGCCCCAGAATCAAGTGTCGAAGTGCAATTATTTTGAGCATGAAGTGCAGTACCTTGTGCATAGTGGTTGGTTGCAATGTTTTGGTTACCCACAGTTGCCTGACTCAAAAGTTTATATAGCTGCTCAGTTAGGCCTTGGTGAAGTGAATCCTTTTCGTATTACAACTAGCCCGAGTGTCTTCATTCTTTTCTTCTACAGTAGCCTGAAATCCTTTTCCGTTGTTTGACCCCCAGGATTTCCAGTTGGATGGCTTACCGTGAGTATCCCAGCAAGTGTCTCGAGTGTGGCCCGATTTATTGTAGTGGCTGCACCACGGAGGTCCTCCTCTCTGGTAATTTCTCTGTTCTCTACTAGACCTATCAATGGAAAAATTATTCTTTGCGGCTAAAGCCACAATTTCCATGGGCATATCACCATTAGTAACAGCCTCTTTTTTTCCTCCAAGCATAACATGCCTCCTACTAGCTTCACGACGCACTTTGGCAAATGCGTCATCAATGGAAGGCAAAGACCGACATCCCAATATCCTTCCTCTTACTTTGTCCAACTCTCTATGCAGGCCAGTAAGGAACTCATACAATCTTTCCTTTTCAAGGTGTCTCTGAACTTCAAATTTCCTTCAAGATCACCCAAATCAGGTTCATAGTGCATGTCCAACTCTTGCCAAAGGGTCTGCAGCTCATTGTAGTACTCAGTGACTTCCAAATTTCCTTGACGCATTTTTTTTAATTTGTTCTTGATCTCAAATACCTGAGATGCATTCTCAAGATCAGAGTAATTCTTATTGACAACATCCCTAATAGCCTTGGCAGTCCGTAGGAACAAATAGATCCGGCTAATGTACGGCTCCATTGAGTTGATTAACTACGCCATGACAATTGGGTTGTTGAGTTCCCAATTGGCATATGCCGAATCTTCTAGAGCTGGATGTTGTATTTCTCCAGTGATATATCTTATCTTTCCCCTTCCTCAAATCACCAAGAGGACAGATCGTGACCACTGGAAAAAAAAAATTTCTATCTAGTTTGTGACTCGTGATCTGAAGCGAGGAGTTGTCCCAAAGGGACTGTGGCGTCGTTGGTTGCATGATAGCTGACGTGGTGGATGATGAAGAATCTTTCTCCACACTTGACATCCCTTCTACTTAGTTCAACGTTAGCTAAGTTCAAGGGCAGCGAGGAAGGACAACAGAGCATTGCTCTTATACCATAAAAATGTATCTAATTATATAAGAGAAAATTTTCATGTATTGACATTAGGAAATCTACAGAACATATATACACCTAATTGACATCTAAATAAGGAAGAGAAGACCTCTAAATAAGGAATAACTAAATTACAGGGATAGCTATCAATTACGGTGCTAACTCCTAGAAATTAGGTCCTATTTACAGTAATAGCTAATAGTCTAGAAATTCCAACAGTATGTTAATGGTAACTTAATTACACGTCTAGGAGTTACTTAGAAGCATTATAAAGGTATAAGAATGGTGCAAGTGAATGAAGAAAGAAGAGAAGTATGAGATAAAATTTTAAGTGTATTATGTATTTTATTCAAGTTCTCTTCATGTCCTCCTCCTCATATTTGTGAGAGTGAGTTTGAATGACCCTTTGTCTCCAACAGAGGCTGCTACAAGGACATCGATAGAGGAAGAAGAGGCTGCTGAAGAAGTCACCATGAAGCTGCAAGCAGGCAAGGTGTAAGAAAAGTGGGTGTCACAGGACTGTAGAGGCAACTGATATCATGTACAAGTTTAGGCTCCTTGACCCTAATTAGGGTATATGTAAGATACAATTACATATGTGCCTATACTGTATATTATTGACAGGGATGTTCTTAATTATAGACGGATGTGGTGATACTGCACTAATGCATATATTTTTCGGTGGTGTACAGATTCCATCGCGGACTCTGTGTCTTTGTGGGTGCACGCCCTTGTGTGTGAGCCAGGAATTGTCGTAGAAGCAGCAAGAGAAAAGAATTTAAATGTTTTTCACATCTAATAAATCATTAGAAACGTTAATTGCATCACAAATCTGATCCAAATATGCTTTATACTTCGCCAATCCTGGTGGATACTCTATTACTTAAGCTCAGTATTGAGATGCCATACTAAACAATAATAACCCCCACCCCCACCCCCCAACCCCACACTCACTCAACTAGTGGAGAATATGATGTTTTATACACATGATATACATGCTGTGTATCATGAAGGTAGGACTTATTAGGAGAGGAGGAGAGGAGACCATTCCATTCACTATAATGGGCTGTGTTTCCCTTAGGCATTCATCATAATCACAAATATATACAATTATGGAAAGAGTCAACCCTACGTGTGCTCAAGAGCATTACCTTGATGATTTCTTTATCGCCCACTCCAATTTCTCTCCAAAATATTCCCTGGACCCTTACCAACATGATTATCTTCTGCTGCATATGTTACCTCTTTACTTGGACTATATTGAGATCAAAACTAACTATCATCGGTTTGGTAGGGGTTGGCCCCAACTTTGTTGGGCATCTGGCAGAGTTGCACCAGTTTGCATACCCTAACAAAAAGCTGAGGCTTCGCATACTTGATTCATTCTTAATCATTGAATAGAGAAAACACCATTCATACTCTAGGCCTTACCTGTGATATAGTGCGTTTGTTTTGTTTTTTTTTTTGCGTTTGTGTGTGGGGAGGGGAGAGCGGTAAAACTGAAAGGCCATGATTCCCATCAAACTCAAAAGTAACAGTAATACTTTTGCTTTATCTTGGGGTGGTCTAAAGTGATATCAAAGGCGGTCTCCTCAAATGCCAGTGCTTATTTCTATGCATATTACTAGAGAAATATGGTCCCCCTAAGACCAAGGCATCTACAAAATTATAGACAAAGATGACTCTACTACTGGATCGACTTGAGTCCGCGACTTTGTTTTTCTTCTATACTCTCTTTGCATAGCATGCAGCTAATGCAAAAATCCAAAGGAGCTGGGCAGACATTAAGCCCTTCAATCCAACGTGATTACCATGATAGGTATACTGTTAACTATTGACATTGAAATCTTCCCTAGCTACTCAAAATGTTGTTCTGATTGAATGGCAGACAGGGATAAGTACGGCTGGCAAATAAAACAGCAGTAGCATCTGTGACACTAAAATGCCTCCCATGTAGCTAAACTAGGTTTTTTTGGATAGGTCCGTGCAACTATAACCTTTGGTGAGTTTTCGATACTAAAGCTAGATCCAGACCCACTTTTTTGTTACCTCATCCTTTGTCTTTATAAGGCGAAAATCTTTCTGTCAATGTCTTTTAACAGCAAATGAAGCGTGAGTACCTCTCAAAATAGTCCCTTGGAGAGTAGTTAAGCTTATGCAGTCCCTGAAACATCTCACTAACATTTACGGGAGAATGGTATGGACTCTTTATCTTATGCAACTTGCATGGAAAGTTAAAAAAATTTGAGTTTGTGGTGGATCAAACGGTCCCTTGGAGATGCATCTTTATGCCTTACGAAACATTGCTTTTGCTTTTCTTCATAAAGTTAAAGAGTAAAGATGATGAATCCAAAAAATACAGGGAAAGAAAGTGGTAAATAAATTGAAGGAAATGAAAAAGATAGGGTGAATATCGCAGTATCCAAGGCTCTTTGCCATTCTGTCTATGAATTTCAGTTCTGCTGACTTAACTGAATTCTTACAAATGGTCACTTCTTTCCTTTAGTGATATTTAGTTCTTTTCCACACAGTTACTTACCTATAGCTCCATGGCTGCTTGCCTTGTCTTCCTCTCTTCTCTCTTCTTTGTACTCCTTACTTCTTCTCATTCAATCTCTCCACATGCTCTTTCTCATAGAAGGCAAGCCTCAATCCTTGTTTCTCTCAAACGATCTTTCGAAGCCTCCAACCCTTCTTTGAATACCTGGAACATCTCAAACTACAGTTCCCTTTGCTCTTGGACTGGCATCAAGTGTGATGGCAATAACAAGTCAGTCATCTCACTTGACATATCAAATTATAACCTCTCTGGCACTCTCTCCCCTGCCATAACCCAACTTAGAACCATTGTCAACCTTTCCTTGGCCGGAAATGGTTTATCTGGATCTTTCCCGCCAGAAATTCATAAGCTACCAAGACTTCAGTTCCTCAATATATCCAATAACCAATTCAATGGAAGTTTGAATTGGGGTTTCTCTCAGTTGAAGGAACTAGTATTGTTGGATGCCTACAACAATGACTTCTCTGGTTCACTTCCATTGGGTGTCACTCTGATTTCAAAGCTGAAGCATCTGGACTTTGGTGGGAACTACTTTTCTGGGAAAATACCTCCTAGCTATGGAAGTGGAGGTCTAGAGCAGCTCACTCATCTCTCCCTTGCTGGAAATGATTTGCGCGGTCCCATACCGAGTGAGATTGGTAATCTTACTATTCTGCGGCAGCTTTACTTGGGTTATTTCAATCAATTTGAGGGTGGGATCCCAATAGAGTTTGGTAAGCTTGTCAACTTGGTTCATTTAGACCTTTCAAATTGCGGCTTGGAAGGTACAATTCCATCTGAATTGGGAAATTTGATCAACTTGGACACCCTCTTCTTGCAAATAAATCAGCTCACTGGTACAATTCCACCCCAACTGGGAAATTTGACGCGTCTGAAATCTCTTGATCTCTCAAACAATGGCCTCACAGGAGGAATCCCGGTTGAGTTTACAGGACTCCTGGAGATCACCCTCTTGAACCTTTTCATTAACAGGCTTCACGGAGACATTCCAGGTTTCATTGCAGCACTACCCAATTTACAAGTCCTGAAGCTCTGGCGGAACAACTTCACAGGTTCTATTCCTTCAAAGCTTGGACAAAATGGAATGCTGACAGAACTAGACCTTTCTACTAATAAGCTCACGGGAGTGATCCCAAAATCTCTATGCTTTGGGAGGAGGCTGGGAATCTTGATCTTGCTCAACAATTTTTTGTTTGGACCATTACCCGATGATCTTGGTCAATGCGAGACCTTAATCAGAGTCAGAATAGGACAGAATTATCTGAGTGGAACAGTTCCAAATGGCCTTCTCTATATGCCTGCATTAGTACTCTTGGAACTGCAAAACAATTACCTCACTGGCCGACTCACGGCGGAGAAAAACAAGGTATCTTCAAAACTTGATGTGCTGAATCTCTCGAATAATCGCTTTTCAGATTCTCTTCCTACTTCTCTAGGAGATTTCTCCGGGTTAAAGATTCTCCTATTAAGTGGAAACAGGTTTACTGGCGACATTCCACGCGAAATAGGCCAAATGAAAAGCGTGTTGAAGCTAGATATGAGTAGAAACAACTTCTCTGGCGAAATCCCTCCCGAGATTGGTAACTGTCTCTCTTTGACTTCCTTGGATTTGAGCGAAAACCAACTCTCTGGTCCAATACCGGTTCAAATTTCCCAAATCCACATATTAAATTACCTCAACATATCTTGGAACCAATTGAACCAGAGCCTTCCTAAGGAAATTGGGTCCATGAACAGCCTAACATCAGCAGATTTCTCCCACAATAACCTTAGTGGTCCGATCCCTGAAACCGGACAATATTCATTTTTCAATTCTACTTCCTTCTATGGTAATCCTGGCCTATGTGGATCCAACTTGTATCAACCCTGCAATGGTTCATCGACCTCAGCTGTACCATTAAAGCTGAATGACCAAGTTGATAAGAAATCGATGGCTGTCCCAGGAAAATATAAGCTTGTTTTCGCGTTGGGACTCTTAAGCTGTTCCCTCATTTTTGTCATTTTGGCAATTATCAAGTCGCGGAAGCTAAGAAGGAACCCAAATTCATGGAAGCTGACGGCGTTCCAAAAGCTAGAATTTGGCAGCGCGGATATTTTGGAATGCGTGAAGGATAATAACATTATAGGCAGGGGTGGAGCCGGAATTGTTTATAGCGGAACAATGCCAAATGGAGAGCAAGTAGCTATCAAGAAGTTGGGAATGAATCAAGACTCTTCCTCTCATGATCACGGCCTATCTGCTGAAATAAAGACATTGGGTAGGATTCGACATAGGTACATCGTGAGGTTACTGGCGTTTTGTTCAAATAAAGAGACCAATTTTCTTGTTTACGAGTACATGCCCAATGGAAGTTTGGGTGAAGTTCTTCATGGAAAGAAAGGGAGCTCCCTGCAGTGGGATAGCAGGCTAAAAATTGCTGTAGAAGCTGCAAAGGGGCTTTCTTACTTGCACCACGATTGTTCCCCTTTGATACTTCATCGGGACGTGAAGTCAAATAATATCTTACTTAGTTCTGATCTTGAGGCTCATGTAGCAGACTTTGGACTTGCCAAGTTCTTGAGGGAGACTGGAACATCAGAGTGCATGTCTGCAATTGCTGGTTCTTACGGCTACATTGCTCCAGGTACTACATACTTAGCTTGTGTACTATATTAACCATCGCTTGATCTAATCTAGGAACACGAAAACTTACATTAGTTTTAGCAATACTACAGAATTGTACCATTTTTCTTTGCTGTTTTTATCAAGTCCTAAGCAGAAAACATGTTTTTCTCCAGAATGCAATACTATTTGTTCGTAAAGAAAAAAAGGTCAAGGCGTCAAGACTTTTTATTGAAAGAAGAAACACCGACTTGTTTGTTTATCAATTATAATTCTTTTTTACTTTTTTTCGAAAGAGCAAACATTGACCACTATATGCCTCGAAATTGGTCTCCACCGAAAGCGGAAAATTGAAAGGAAACATGCCTCGAAATTCAGTTTAGTTAAACCGCTCAACGTAGTCATGATGATACAGGTCGTAGCTAGTATAATTGTATTAGCACCTGAGTCATGTGGGATCATACATAGATTCGAATCATCAAATATCTCCATCTACGTGATTAAAAATGGGTTGAGTACATGTATAAGAATAGAACAACTGTTCCAAAGTAGTAAGCTAGCAGATCTGATGCAACTAAAGTAAAGTGCTCATCCGATAAAGGTAATATGGAAGAGCACCCACTAACATAAAGAGAACTTATCCTTTAGGTTTCTCTCTTTGCTTTACAATGGGTAATGGTCGGTGACACTTTACCTTTTCCTTGGAGAACATAAACCTATGTGAACTAGGACCAATCATAAACTCCTTTTGACTAGACCTGAACTCATGAATCCAAAGTACAGCGTTGGGATCTCAGCTTTACTTTCCCTTGACCCTATAAAGAGGCCGAATATGGACCACAGACATACAGAAGCTAGCGCAGCAGCAGCACCAGCATTTCTTCTGTCTATACATCTCTGCTACTTTTTCCCAGGGTGATATGGTTACGTTTATTCCATTACATTTGCAAAAGGAATATAATAGACAGGGCATCTCGATCAACACCACCCACAATTTTATATTCCAGCCTCATCATTAAACTAATAATCTACTTATCTTTGAAGTGGTCTAAGATATAGTGCTAATTTGCAAACCAGATATGCTGCTGAATTCTATTTGTCGACGGCTATTATCAGCAGTATCGTCAAAGACGTTGTAGCTGCAATTTATGCCTTTCACTCGCAAGCCACTACGACAGCATCGCACTGTACAGCCCTGTTATTGAACTGCTAAACCATTTCTTGAAGTGGTTTAAAAGATATTGTTAAATTCGAAAAGAAATATGCTGAAGTACAAGTTTCTACAGCTATCAGAAGTATCCGTCCAGACATTTAGTTGCAAATTTTATCTTTAGTCACTGCCATGATGTAAGTTCCTATTTCTTGTAACACCATTTGTTCTTAGGATTCATCACTCTTCATGAGCATTACAGATCGTAAATAGGTATTTATTTAAACAAAATGGCAATACAGCTAGCAATATAGGATCCTAAAACTTATTTCTGTGGAGAATGATATGCTTCAATAGGAAAATGATGTCATTAGTAGCGTTGCAGCTGAAAAATAGTTGCATGATATGCTCTACTAAGGGTACCATTCACTGTCAGTCTCTTTGATTTCGAGTTTATCATTTATTTATTTGCACCCTTAAAATTCTCTCTCATTTTTTCATTTGTGCTGAATGTGACAACAGAGTATGCGTACACACTGAAAGTTGATGAGAAGAGCGACGTGTACAGCTTCGGGGTGGTACTCTTAGAGCTTATAACAGGCAGAAAGCCGGTTGGTGACTTTGGAGAAGAAGGTTTGGACATCGTTCAGTGGGCCAAAATGCAAACGAATTGGAGCAAGGAAAGGGTGGTGAAGATCTTAGATGAGCGACTGATCAAAAGCACCCGGCTACTAGACGAAGCAATGCAGGTTTTCTTTGTGGCAACACTTTGCGTTCAAGAACACAGCGTGGAACGGCCAACCATGAGAGAAGTTGTCCAAATGCTTGCACAAGCTAAACAACCTTATACCTTTCAAATGCAATGACTTGTAAACTTCAGTTGATTGTTAACACTGGAATGCTAAAGCTTTACTAGTTGAAATTGGCTGACTGCTAGCTTAAACAGTATGGTAGTGAGTGCTGGTACAGCAATTTGCCATTTCCCACAGCCAGCTAATAGTATAATTTACCATCAGAAGCGAATTATCTTCTTTTTTCTTGTATTTACGTTTTTCTTCTTGTGTTTAAGTACCCTTTTAGCTAAAAATATTTTATGATTAATCAATTAAGTTCTTACCAAGTTGATGCTATTGGTATTCCAGAGTTAATATGGCCACCAAGAAAGTCATAAACTTCTGTTGGCTACACAACCAATCTTTACATCCAGCTCGTCTGAGTCAGGCATTTATATTGCTCTCTTGTCCAGATTTTGAATCCCTCAGCTCTAGCCAATTAACCAACACTCCTAGACTAGTACAGCAAGTAGCGTAACTTAGCTCGAGTAGCTTTATTCTCGCTCCGGTTCAACGCCATCTTTTTTGTTTTCCTGGATGTTTATATACTCTGTCCACCAGTAGCGTCGTTGGAAGTTGGAACCAAGTTCCTCACTGTATTTGCATTACAGGTCTGGGTTCACACTAGCTTTGGTGTCATAATAAATATGATAACCCGAGTGGATACATGAATATGCAACATGGTGTTCATTGAGGCGAGCAAAGCGCCCATAGGGGTGGATAAACATCAATTTTGGACTTTCCCAGCGTTGAGTAATCTATAATGGTATTTTCTTATTAACCGGATAAACGAGAAGTGAATTGCTGAAAGAAAATATGAAAACTAAATGGCTAGGATTGAAAAAGAGTGGGAGAGAGTGCAATCAACTGAAGAAACATGGCACATAAGAAGCCTTGTGGAAAGTAGTTCTCTGAATTAATAAGAAAACTAGTTTAGAGTGGTTAATTCAGTTGAAAATTTTTGGCCTCCCAAATCTCTCATTCATATCCCTTCTAGAATATATAACTTCTCTTTTGTATTTACGAAGTAGTGGATTTCTTTCGAGGTACTTTCAAATCCTCAAGTAAAGTGAAATTTCTAGTTGAAACTCCTCGATAGCTAAAAACTCAAATTGTTAAAAAATGAATGTTGGTACTCAAAACTGAAAACATTGAGACTAATGGTAACAAGTAAAATGGGTACTTGTCCTTCCCCCTTTGTTACGCATGGTGTAAGACTTGACGGCCGAACAAGTCTTTGCTTTACTTTGATTAATATTGCAATCCTTGCATTTACAAATATCAAAACTTTTGCGCATTTGGTAGTTGCATACCTTGAATTACTTTCGCATCGATTGTCTCTTAAAGTGTGTAAGAAAGTGTTGCTACTAAAAATATGGGCCGCGTATGCTCCAGAACCCTAACTTGGACCGATGACTTGCAAGACAGAAAACGAGTGACCGCCAGGTGAGGTTCCCGGTGAAATACTCTCTGATGCTTAAGTCATGGCGCAGCTACATGATAGTAACTCTGAAAAAGCATGAAAGACTGTGTATCTTTCTGTGTGTAGTTGACTGCGTACCTGGAGGTAGCCTTTAGTAGGACTGGGCCGTGGGCCAAATATGTTATGATCGCGTTAGGATCCTTGAGGATCGCCATCATTATCTCTGAGGACTCTTTTAGAATCCTAATCCTTAATACGATAGTTTGACCCAATTTGACTAGGAATGTCGGGTGTCCCTCAATTATTAGGAGTTTTATTTGAATTATATTAGAAAGCTTGAACGTGAGGGATACTTTTAAGCATGCATTTCGTTATTGAGTCCATTTTCAAGTTGCTTTTTCAGAGAAATAGATAAAATGGTAGATTACACACGGAACTCTTGAGGTTTGCCCTAAACTATACACAGCTCCGCATATCCTTTTTTATCGACTACGTTCCCTAACTCTCGATTTTCCTGACAGTGTTAACTTTTTTTGAAGCAAAAAGACATTTTTGCCCTCACAAATTTGATTGGTAATTTTTTTGTCTCTTCCTCTCCCTCTTTCTACCACGTCTTGAACCCTTGACCTTGGGGCCAGAGCAACAATGTGTAACCCACTAAGGAGCAAGGTATCTCGATTTTTTGATTGATGGTCGTTGGTGGTTGTGAGTGTGACGGAATGGCCGTGGGTGGTCATGGGTGGGCCGGATTTAGATGGGATGGGCCGGTGGTGGTAGGTCATGGCAGGGCAGTGTGATGGCTATTGGTGGGTCTGTTGACTCAAGACTGGATGCATTGGTGGTCGTGGGGTGGCCCTTGGGTTTTGTGATTGACTGTCGTTGGCAATTGTAGGTGTGCTGGGATGGCCGTGGGTGGGCTAAATTTATATGAGGGTGCGCTGGCGGTGGTGGGTCGCCGCGAGGCAATGGGACCTCCATTTCCCATCTCTCTCTCTCTCTCTCTCTCTCTCACACACACACACACACACAGAGGGTGTTTCCGGGTGGGGTGTTGCCAACGATGTTGCCGGATGGTGTTACCAGGTAGTGTGTTGTAGTGTTTGCGGTGGCCACCTATTAGTAGGTGTTGGTTGCTATCGTTTGGTGGCCACAAGGTGTTACGGATGGGGCGTTGATGGCTGTGTTGCAGGATGATGTTGTCGGGTGGTGGGTCGTGGTGGTGGCCTATCAGTAGGTGGTGGCGCGGGTCAGTATGATGGCTCTATCGTAGGCTTGGTAGCCGTGGTGCTAATTTCGGTGGGATTGATGGTGGTGGCAGAAATGTTGTTGGGTTTGGTTAATGATAGGGCTTGCAATGTGAATTATTCCT
Organism: Escallonia herrerae; assembly: GCA_033070095.1. Classification (NCBI taxonomy): domain Eukaryota; kingdom Viridiplantae; phylum Streptophyta; class Magnoliopsida; order Escalloniales; family Escalloniaceae; genus Escallonia; species Escallonia herrerae. The sequence goes on along the minus strand of JAVXUP010002142.1, from coordinate 133,695 downwards.
GTATTATTTGTTGTACTATTTGAATTGTTGGTTGTACAACATGCACTGTTAGTTGTACAAATCAAATTCTTGAATGTTTAAAAACCAAAAAAGACAAGTTTGATTTTGACTCAACAAAGGGAGGGTAGTTTGGGTATAAAAAAATAAAAATAATTTGTCAGGGAATCTCCAAACGTAGTTAGGGTTTCCGTCAGATTTGTGTAGCTCCATGAAATGCGAATATAAACCTTAGGGATTGGTGTGTAATAAAAAAAGATAGGCGGTGTCGTGTGTTGTTTAGGGTAAGGGGTTCCATGTGTAATTTACCCTAGATAAAATAACACTCAATGCGTGCGCAATTATTGTCTCCCTCACTTCCCTCTGCCCTACCCCACCTTCACTCCTACGTGTTTAAGACTCGTGCATAAGTGTTTATAGCAAGAAAAACTGCAACATATCAACATAAGCGAGGTCAATACATATAAAGGCGTCAAGCATGTCACGTCAAGAAATGATGGGTTTTACTCTATTCAACCTATTCTACCATTGTCAACCAGATTGAATTTTTCTTCATTTCAACAAAATAGCCATGCCCAGTAGTGTCTCAATCTCGATAAGTTACACGTCGTTGTCTTTCCACGTTAGTTTGGAGTTACAGATCTGGGATACGTCCATGTGTCAGATTGCTTAGTTTGATTAGGGGATGATACCACGTCAGCATTGATGACATGGTATCATCATTATGTGGCAGTGTTTCTCCAAAGCTGCGTTGGTTATTTTCATTCTAGTTTCAGTCTCTAAGACATGCTCACCAGTACCATTGACACTCATTACAACCACTGTGGATCTGATATCTCTGGTCTCTACGCCTCTTTTAATTCTGTGTGTCACCACCCTTTCATCAAAATGATGTTGTTACGTCGCTTCAAGGGTCCTTCAAGGGGAAAACCCTTGAAGCGACAATCATAAACTCGGACGATCACAATCATAAACCACAACGCCCTTGTCATCGTGGACCTAATTGGTGAGTTTGCTACAAAATCCATTCCTTTTCTTACTAAGTTTGGTGTAAACTTTGATTTGATTTCTTTATTATTTTTTTGGAGTCATTAATTTGTGCACTATATTTTACTAAATTTGAAATTGTGAAAGTCACTTCTTCAAAAACTTCTAAAAACCTCCATAGCTCGTTTTTAGACATGTAATATAGTAGGATTATAGTTAAACGAAAATCCTTTCAAATCTTTTTGCAATGGAATAACACTTCCTAACACACACACACACACACACAAATTTATTTCAGCACACATGTAAGTAATAACATGTGATAAAACAAGTAAGAACAATCTCAACGAATTATAAATTCAAATCAAGGTTTTATCCTAAAAAAGTTGATTCGTGTCCACCCCCCCCCCCCACCCCACCCCCAGGAACTAGTGGATCGATGTGATGGGCTTCACAGCACGCACTTGAATGTTATGACTGCAGTCACCAAAGAACATGAGAACGAGATCACACGACTCCAGAGCTCAGGACATAATGGCAATCTGGGGAATAGGGAAGAGAATCAGTTGCTTGCTTAAGGGCAAAACCCTCTGTGTATTAGAATCAAGAGGAAGAAAGGACAGGTGACACTGCAAGATTGGAATGACAGAGGCGCCTAAGGAAACGCTACCGTTTGATTAAATCAAATTTGGTTTTTGTTAGTTTTAGCGGCACTTTTTAATTTGTTAAATTTTCCACATAGCACTTAATGCATTTTCAAAATTTTTGCTTCTTTTTTATTGTAACCAAATTAGCTTAAAGAGAGGGGCTGTCACTCTGGCGTGATCATGCTTGATATTATAAACATTTTCCTCCTTTCTTTATAATAAAGTTATGTTCTCTCTCTCTCTCTAGTTCTTCTCTTCTCTTCTTCCATTTTACTCTGTTCAACCTATTCTATCATTGTCAACTAGATTGAATTTCTCTTTAATTTTAGTATAATCGCAGCATCTCGAATTCGATCCATTGCAGTCACTGTTTATCCACGTTAGTTTGGAGTTATAGATATGAGATGTGTTCATGTGTCAAATTGCTTAGTTTAATTAGGTGGTGATACCACGTCATCACCGCTGACGTGGTATCACCACACGGTGATGATGTGGTATCACCATTATGTAGAAGTATTTCTCCAAATTAGCGTTGGTTATTTTCATTATAGTTCTAGTCTTTAAGACATGCTCACCAGTACCACCAGCACTCATCACAGTCGCTGCCGATCTGATATCTCTGGTCTCTACGCCTCTTCTAATTCTGCCGTAATCACCGCTCCTTCATCACAACGTTGTTATGTTGCTTTAACAACTATTATGGACCAACTTCCCCAAACTCGGATCATCACAATCATAAACCACAACGCCCTTGTTGCCATCGACCTAAAGTGGTCAATTTGTTATAAAATCCATTCCTTCTCCTACTAAGTTTGGTGTAAACTTTGATTTGTTTTTATTTAGAGTCATTAATTTGTACACTATATTTTACCCAATTTAAAATTGTGAAAGTCACTTTTGTTTCTTCAGAAGCTTTTGTAAACCTCCATAGATCATTTTTAGACATGTAATACGATAGGATTATAGTTAAACATGAATCCTTTTGCAAATCTTTTTAGAATGGATTAACACTTTCCTACATAAAACAACAAATATTACAACACATTATAAGTAATAACACGCCGTAAAATAAGTAGAAAAAACCTCACCAAACTATAAAGTCAGCCAAGACTTTGTCCTAACAGGTTGATTCGTGTCTCTCGGAACCAATGGCTCGATGCGATGGGCTTCACAGCTCACACTTGAATGTTATGACAGCAGTCACCAAAAAACATGAGGACGAGATCATAGAACCCATAGCTCAGGACATAGTGGCAATCCTGGGGGGGGGGGGGATAGGTAAGAGAACCAGCTGCTTGCTCAAGGGGAAAACCCTCTGCGTATTAGAATCAAGAGGAAGAAAGGACAAGTGGCAGGAAACACTACCGCTTGATTAAATCAAATTTGGTTTAAGTTGGTTTTAGTGGCACTTTTTAATTTGTTAAATTCTGCCGCATAGCATTTAATGCATTTTCAAAAATTTTGCTTATTTTCTGTTGTAACCAAATTAGCTTAAAGAGAGAGTTGTCAGTGTGGAGTGATCATACTTGATATTGTCAAGATTTCCCTCATTTCTCTAACGAAGTATTGTTCTCTCTCTAGTTCTTATTTTCTCTTCTTCCATCCTATTCTATTCAACCTATTCTACCATCGTCAACTAGATCGATTCTCTTCAATTTAACAAAACTGCAGTGTCTCAAGCTTCAAACAATACAGTCGCTATCTCTCCACGTCAATTTGGATTTACTGATATGAGATGTGTTCATGTATCAAATTGTTTAGTTTAATTAGGTGGTGATACCACGTTAGTGGTGATAACGTGGTATCACCATGTGGAAGTATTTCTCTAAATTAGGGTTGGTTATTTTCATCCCCGTTCCAGTCTTCAAGATGTGCTCACCAGTACTATCGACACTCATCACAAACACCGGCGATTTGATGTCTCCGGTCTCTACACCTCTTCTAATTTTGTCGTAATCACCGCACCTTTATCAAAATTCTGTTATGCTACTTCAACAACTATTTTAGATGAACTTTCCCAAACTCGAACCATCACAGTCATAAACCATAATGGCCTTGTCACCTTCGACCTAATCTGGTGAGTTTGTCATAAAATCAACTCCTTCTCCTATTAAGTTTGGTGTAAACTTTGCTTTAATTTTTTTTAGTCATTGATTTGTGCGCTATAATTTACTCAATTTGAAATTGTGAAAGTCACTTTTGTTTTTCAAAAACTTCTATAAATCTCCACAAATCGTATTTAGACATTTAATACATTAGGATTATAGTTAAACATACATCCTTTTACAAATCTTTTTAAAATGGAATAACACTTTCCTACACAAAATAATAATTATTACAGCACAGTATAAGTAATAACACATGATAAAATAAGTAGGAATAATCTTACTGAAATATAAAATCAAGCCAAGGCTTTGTCCTAAGAGGTTGATTCACTCCCCACCCCCGCAGCCAGAACCAGTGATTCAATGCAGTGGGCTTCATGACAAGTACTTGAGTGTTACGACCGCCGTCACCAAAGAACATGTCGCTAAGATCGTGGGACCTCGGAGCTTAGGACATAATGACAATCAGTTGAACAGGGTAGAGAACCAGTTGCTTGCTCAAGGGTGAAACCCTCTGCGTATCAGAATCAAGAGGAAGACATGACAGACAGCGCTGTAAGATTGGAATGACTGACGCGCCCTAAGGAAACACTGTCATTTGATTATATCAAATTTGGTTTAAGTTGGTTTTAGCGGCACTTTCTCTATTTGCTAAATTTTGCCACATAGCTTTTAATGAATTTTCAAAGTTTTTGTTTCTTTTCTATTGTAACGAAATTAGCTTAACGAGAGGGGCTATCACTGTGGAGACATCATACTTGACATTGTAATGATTTCCCTCCTTTCTCTATAACAAAGTTCTATTCTCTCTTGCTACTTCTTCTTTTCTCTTCTTCCATCTTATTCTGTTATGCATTTTCTACCATTATCAACTAGTTCGTATTTCTCTTCAATTCAGCAAAATTGCCATGACCAATATCATCTTGAGCTTGACATACCCAACTGTCGTAGAGGTGACTCAACATCAAAGACTTATAGGTGGCATCCATCAGGGAATGTGCTGCATTAGGGCAAAGAAAAATGAAAATACAAGAAATGACCAAAAAGAAGAGAGGAAGATGCCTGCTAGGACGAATACCCTGCAAATGGCAGACTAGGCAAAGTTAGGGTAAAAGAAAATTCTAAGTCCTATCAACTATGGGATATCCATCAATATCTTTTTTAGTTTTTTCATAGTTGGACCGTCCTTACCATCCATGGCTAACTTTTATATCTCCATATCTTTCTTATTACCCGACCTCTGAGATATAGGAATCACATCTTCCGATTCTTCCACTTGAAAAACTGGTCTTTGATCCGTTTTTTCTTTGCTTTTATTGCCTTACCGATCAAACCGACCCTCGAGATAAGCATCCACACTGGCTTCCTAGTTCTAAGTTGATTTGATAGTCTGATTCCTCTTCAGTGGTTTCTCCTCAAGCAGCGAGGAAGGGTGTCGGCGGGGCTCGTTCATTTGTAAAGATCGTATCGGATTCTCGTCAACATCGAACTTCTTTTTGAACATTTGAGAACCAATCCAAGACCACCTGATCCAAATGACCCAAAGTTAGCCTTTAGTCTGAGGATGATGGAAACTTTGTATTATGCTCTGAGAAGACTTGCCGGACTCCGACATCTTGGAACCCAATCTGTCAGCAGCACGAGCTTCCTCTTCGGCTTGCTCCAAAGATCTTATCTCATAAGCACTTGAGAAGTCCCAGTTCAGCTCTGCCCTCAGTTTGCTCTCAAAGTCTAACACCTTTTCCCAAACACAAGTCCAAAGCCAACAAATGTAGGCATTAGACAACAACGGAGCAATGGCTATATACCAGTAAGGAAAGTCTAAATTCTTTGAAACCGTGGGTATAAGGTGGAGATCCCCAACCTTGTAGAACACCTCAACAATGGAAAGAATAAGGGCTTGTTCACCTACATACTCGCCATAGACTCTCAGGATTACTTAATCATAATCAAACTGCCTCAGGATTCAGCAGACAAAGGAGAAGGATGTATAGCGCAATCCCAAGAGATAAATGCAGAAATGGTCAGCAGTTCTAAGAACAGGTCCATGCGCCTTCCACCAAGTACAATAGCAATGGATAATTATGGACTCCTGTACACAGAAGAAGCAAGTCCAGTCATCTATGCCCTAGCAACTTTTGTAAAGTAAAGGCTGAGAACAGAAAACATTGAGGCTATACACTACCGCAGCAGTTTTGGCTATCAGGTGTATATGATCCAGCAGTCACGTGTACAAAAAGCAAAGAACTACCTCCAAATTGAACTGGGATCTTTATGAACATCAGCGATACCAAGCAAAGTTTTAGCTATTACTAAGGGGATCAGGGTTTTACCTTTGGTGGACACTGAAGCAGAATGTCAACTAGCCTCACGTCAGCAACCTTAAGGCCAGAAAAAGTGAGATATTTGACTACAAAGCATAGTGCCAAGGTGGCCACCCAACCATGGGCATAATGTTGATCACGACCAATCGGCTTGGCGAAAAAGTGTTCTATCAAGGGATAAAATTGAACACCATCACCCGCATGAAAGATTAGGCACACTCTTTTTTATCTTTAATAAGTTTTGAGGGCCTTGACATAACCATCTTGAACGACTGGAATAGCAATCGACAGATTGGCAGGGATATCTACAAGGGTAGAGAGTTCTGTAAAGGTAGGCCAGAGTTCATTTAGACCAAAGCAAAAGACATGATCATTAGTATCTCAGAATTTATAAGTCGCCCTGGAGAATGTCTTCATGAACCGTTACGCTCCTCAAGCTCATCACAAATTTCAATTTGAATCGTCCATCTAGATGGATCAATTCAATCTTGTTGAAGGAGCCTGCGAAAGCACGGAATTGGAAATTGAAGATCGTGGGATTATCTTCAAAAGCCATTGAGTGTTCTGAGAAGAGAGTAAGGACGAATTTTATTCTAAAAGGATGAGTTCTGAATATATATAGCCAAGTAGCCCTAAGTTGTATATAGTTAAGAGTCAAAAATTAAAAAAATCATAAATTTTTATATAAAAAAAGTTCATTTTTTGACTAACTGGCCGATTTTTCTATTTGATTTACACATTAGATGGTCCATTTACCGTTCGGTTCTCTTAAGAAAATTTAATTTTCTTTTGATAAACCAGCTGGTTTCGGCTTGAAAATTCAATTTTATCTCTGGCCAACCATATAGTTTGGGTTTAAGATTGGATTTAGGTTCTGACTAATCGGTCGGTTTTCCTCGAGAAATTTTTTTGTCACTGACCGGGCTGGTTAGTCAGTCTTTGTCAAAAATTTGCAAGGTTTGCCTACTTTTAGGCCAAACTCTGTACTTGCCAAGCCTCGAATTCAAGCTCAAAATTTTCATCCATTCTCGTCCTGTCGTCATTTCTTTCTGTACATGTGTGTGAGCAAATAAACAAAGTACATTTAATATAGGAATCTAACTAAGTAGTCATCAACTAGAAAATAGTAAATAAGTGTTTAACGACATCAATATTTGAAATATAGTCCTTAAGGCACTCTAACAAGTGTTCTAAGTTTTAGGCCTACTCTAAGCCTATAGACTAAGCAGTATTATCTTCATGGCCTCTTTCGGGTCCTCCTGGGGCTTGGCACCTTTTCTTGACTAGACTCCAAGGGGTTTCCTCATTGATCTCTTCGCTGGGCTCCCCATTGGCCTCTGCTTCGGCTTCTTTCGTTTCCTCCTCGTCGCCCCTACTTAATCCTCTTCCTTGGTAACTCGAGATGACTTTCGTGTTAGCCGCGATAAAAGAGATGGCGCCTTCTTATTGCTTCCCGTGGCCATTTTCTTACCCTCGGATGGAGCCGACACCAGTTTGGGCTTCTTCTCCCATTTACGAGTCACCGCTATACTCCTCATACACTTGCCCTTAGAAACAACTAGGGTCGCCTTAATGGTAACAGTAGCAGCAACAATAGGGGCTGGGGGCTCCGTAGAGCTCGTCTGGCTGCTCGATCCACTTTCTGAAGGCAGCATCAAGGGAGTGGGAGTATGCATCTCTATAGTTTCTTCTGAGGGTCCATACATCGATAACATGTCCTAATAGCTCAACACCCTGCGCTTGAGTCTAAGAATTATTCTGTAAGCATCTCTGAGTAGAAAACGAGGGACCTACATTGGGAACAACAAGCACGAGGTCAAAATCTTACATGAATGAGACATAATAAAATAAGGTTGAGTCTAGAGATCATTGTATGGACCAGGGCTAACTCCTTAAGCCTGAAGAGCTCAGAGTTTTTTTGCTATTGAAGGATGGGCTCATGTTCCTCGGTTTTTTCTTTCGGGTAGATTGGCACCATCCATCAAGGAATGGAAGACCCTTGACCACATCATCTTCTTTCTTCTCGGCTGTCTCTCTCTCTGGATCTTCTTAAACCATTTTGAGTTCAAAGGAGACGCCAAATCTTCTCTTACAAATGCCTTGTAGGTTTGAGGATCGTTCGACCACCATAGGTAGGACACACAAGTCCCTCTAAGCAAGGTCTGCCTCAGCCCCCTATCCAACTCTGTGGTGTGGTACATCTCCTCAGGAGGGGCAGCCAGAATCCTAAAGCTCATAGCCTCTAGATGGTGCTGAGGGAGCATCATATCTCGTAGGTAGAACTCCTCTTTATAAGTTCCCAGTAATAGCATTTGGCACTGGGTGCGGGCCAACTCCTCAGCTTAGTCTCCCACTTTACTCCACCATCGAGATAGGGATTCCTGAGATGAAAAGGAAAAAAAATATGACAATTGATTTTACGTGCTTAAAAAAGAAAATTTGCAAATCATGAAGATCACTTACCAGGCACCTTTTTAATCTGTTGAAGTTGTCTCAGTATATGAACTATGAGACCCCAGCCTGCTCATCCCTGTTGTTCCACCGGTTCATCACCGGTGATGTCTCAGCAGCAGTAAAGTACTTCCTAAGGCGAGGAGCACGAGAGCCTAGAACCTTAAAAGACAGATCTGCTAGAGCAAGCATGACACATGTGAGTATATGTCTAGAATAAGCACAGAGTTATTTGAGAATAGTCAAAGAGCTTAGACATACCTCCCAAACATCACAAAATCCTATGAAACTAAAAGACTGCCTCTGGGACATAACACCCATTGATCGGTGTAGATAAGGCAGAGCATGAGTACCCCCAATCATACTCCCCTATCACCTCTAGGGCCAGAAGGCACCGCAGTTAGACGAAGTCATCCCCGTTGCTAAATAGGGTTTTCCATAGAGTATAAAGTAAAAAATCCCGGATGAATTGGTCAACCACAATGGGGTCCACCCCTCTAAATTGATGTGCTCCTAGTGAGTATGGATAGTACCCAAGAGTATCGAACAACCCTTCTTGAAGGATAGTTCTTGGCCGAGCAAAGGGACCATAAAGGTCCGGATACTTATCAAGATCATGGGCTCAAAGAACGAGCCTCCCTCGACAAAGAACACATATGATGTTAAAATCAAACAGCGTGACCGTGGCCTCCCCGAACGACATATGAAAGGTGCTGGTGGAATCTCACCAACGCTTGGCAAGACACAATAGGTGTCTTTACTCTGGGTAGAAGCATGCAACCCATTCAAAAAGGGGGCGAAAGCTTGTAGAGTCTATTCTATTCTTAATAGGGACGGGGATTATTGCCCACCACTCTCTCATAAGGTTTGAGAAGCCTTTATATCGCATGTTCATTAGGAGGGGCTGCAAAATTTGCAAAGCAAGGAAGAAAACTTAAAGAACCATTCGGTCATGGAAGAATTGCATGAAAAACCTAATGCATGGGTCCTATGGTGCATATGCATAGTCTGTGTTGGAAGCAACGTGAAATATTGTGTGTAGAAAGGAAAAATGCGAGCAAAACATACCTCTTCTGCAAAATAAACAACATTAAGATGAGTGCCTTGTTCCAGGGTGAGTAGAGATTGACCATCAGCTTTGTTCTTCGGTTGAAATCTGGAGATCTTTGGGTCCCCCTTCATGCCCCTTACAAGTTCGCACATACTCATCCATGACTTTGCAAAATTAAGGGAGATTGAGAGGTATTTATAGGATAGAGGTGTGATTAGCGCTAGATCATACGACCTAAATAGTGAAAGAGATTAGGGTTAGATTGAATTAGAAGTGTATGACAAAAATCCTAAATTTGCTCACAAAACTACATGGCCAAATCCGCCGGTTTTATCATTTATGTTGGTCAAGGTAATTGACCAACCGACCGTGTTTTGAATCTTCATATTTCAAAATTCCCAAAGTCTTTGCCTAATTGGGCGGTTTTCGTGCCGAATTTTCAAAGTTTCTTAAAATCTGCTGACTAATCGGCCAGTTTTCATGTCCAAATTTCAAAATTTTCTTAAAATCTGCTGACTACCCAGTCGGTTTCTAGTTCAAAATTCATCTCAGTTATGATCAACCGGCCAATTTTTGAACCTTTATATATATATATATATATATATATATATATATATATATATAAAGAATATATAGATAGTACATACTTGTATGCTTGAGTGTTTTGAGCATTTGCACCTTCAATACAATTTTGCATGTTTGCACATTGCATAAATCCATGTTTCTATGCCCAGGAACATTGTTATCTAGCATTTGTATGCTTGCATGCCCTTCAGTGCATTTTCAGTATCTCATCCCTGGGTTGGTTCACGACCCAGATGTCTTCAAAATTCAGTGTTCCGTCCATCAATCCTTGTACGGTGTAAGACAAATTCAAGATTCCACATTTGTTATCGATCGCAATAGCGTCCTCATCTCAAGTGAATTGATTTCTTTACAATCAAAGACCAACCACTTTACAGTCTTGTTGGTGCTGACTCATTGTTAAATGTTTGCTTTGCTTGTCGGCTCTTTCGAATCTATTCAAGGGCTCCGACAATGTATAAAGTTATTCCTTTTTGTCCGTCAACACTTTTAAATCTATTCGAGGGCTTCGGTAATGGTCAAAATCATGTTCATTTTGTATGTCGACCCTTTTAAATCGATTCAAGGGCTCTGCTATCTAGACGTGACTTCTATCTGTCAACCATCCAAATCAATTTGGTGGCTCTGGTAATAGACAAAAATTTTCTTTAGTGTATCGTCCGTCGACCCTTTCAAATTGATTTGGGGGCTCCAGCATCTAGACATAAGTTTTGTCTATCGACCATTTAAATCGATTTGGTGGCTTTGGTAATAGGCAAAATTTTCTTCGATACATTATTCGACGACCAATCGTTATAACGGTTGGCTCTGGCTTCGAATAATGTCTATATTTTATCGAGCTACGTTGGTCTGATTCCTTTGGAGAGAATACATAGGAAATCTATGAAGGTCCGACGACATCATATCCATGTGAGTCTTTAAGTCTCTCTTTGAATCATGTGTTCTTTTCCGTGTTCTCATTACAAAAAATGCGTTATCCTGCTTTTTCGGTGATGTTCACCAGCAAGCACGCTCCATCCCCGAGGGACTTTTTAGACTTTTTTGTAGGCTTTTTATTAAATAAATAATGGGCATTATTATTTATTAGATGGTATTATTGAGTTTGGGCTTGGTAATGTAATTTAATTATTAATTCAGTCTAGTTTTATTTAATTAATTTGGTCTAATTAAATCGTCTAGTCTAGTCCAATTTAATTGCCCAAGTCCGGTCCATTGCATGTCAGTCCAGTCTGTAAGTTTAGTGCATTGCATTAGTTTAGTCCATTTAGGTCTAGTCCAATCCAAGGTCTAGAATTTTTGAACTGATATAATTTGTCTAAATGACTTGAGAAAATATCTCATGATTTATCCTTGATAGAAAGATCAAATCAATTTATTTGTGGGTTAGAAAATGACTAATCCCAAATCTGGCACATCCAGTTTCTAATTTCAGAGATAATTACAAAAAATAAGGGCTGATAAGGTCTCTCTGGAAAAATCATTTTTAACTAATAGGGTGAACTGTTCGGCTTTCGGCTAACTGGCCAGTTAGTTGACTTTTGTTAATTTATAATTTTATTACTTATTTCGACTTATCTCCAGACATGCAAACTGGCATTGCTAATCTTATCAGATTCTACGACCCCGAGCACTATAAAAAGGGGTATTGACCTTCATTTTCAAGGGTCCAGAAGCTTATTATCTTTAGAGCTTATGTGTCATTTCTTTGTGAAGTGACAAACTATCTCTCTTGCAAATCTTAGCCATCCAAACTACACTATAAACATTGCTTTGTTCTTTACATCGTGGATCCCACAGACAAAGTCCACAAGTCGTCAAGGCAAGCTACATCGCGAGGTAATCATTATTGGCTTTCTTAGGGTAGATATCATACAGATTGTCTCCCATTTCTCGCAATCACATTTCATTTCAAAAACAAAAAAAATAGTCTTTTCATTCTTGTCTAAGTTTAAGTAGATTACTCCCTGTAAGACTAGTGTTGAACTGCGGCAGATTCTTATTAGTCCGACCCGATACGTAGGCCACTTGACCCCTGCTATAGAGTTCGAGCCAAAAATTTAAAAATCCAACTTCGGGTGAGTCTTATTGTATTTTACATGCTACGTATTCTTTAGGCCAAAATTCATTAAAAACAAAGTAGAGACCGAAAAGGCATGGCGGGTGCCTAACACCTTTCATTTGCGTAACTTAGTTCCTGGATCCCTCTTCTGGTTCAAATAGGGTAGTTATCCTTTTATGGAGGTAGTTCGCTACATGTATGTATCGTTCTTAAGTGATCACAGTAGCATGTCGCGTCTACAAGAGAAACCATGAACTAGTAATAGAAGAGCTTGCCCAACGAGTAAATCTATCCTATTGAGTTAATTGAAGTTGCCACTTCAAAGAGAATTTTCTTCGTAAGAACGTCCACGAATTTGATACGAGTCTCCCCATTATATAATTTTCTTTTGCCTTAAGCAATGGCCGCTAGGTAATCACAATGCATCACCACAGCTGGACTAGGTCTACTACACAAAGGTATAGCAACTAAAAGACTTCCGAGCCACTTTACTTCAGAACATGCCTTCTTTAAAGCAATCAACTCTGATTCCATGTAGATTTAGTGATAACTGCCTACTTGGACAACTTCCAAGAGATCGTTCCTCTAGCTAGTAAGAACACATATCCACTAGTGGGCTTTAACTCATCTGAATCTGAAACCAGTTAGCATCACAATACCCTTCAAGTATAGAAGGATGCCCACAATATTTAAATCCATAATCAATGTTGCAAATATCTCAACAACCTTGATATTACACTCCAATGTTCCTTACTAAGACTATGAGTATATCAACTCAATCTGCCAAGTGCATATGCAATATCAGGACGAGCATGGAATTAAATTTTATGCTACCAATTATTTGTGCATACTCATTTTGTGACACGTTATTACCACAATTTTATTACAAGGTACATTTTCGCAACATAAGATGAAAACAAAGATGTACAGTCCTAATGCTTATGTTTTCTTAGCAATTTTTCAATAAAGTGTGACTATGATAATGTGATGGAATCATCATGCCTCAGGACCTTGATTCCCAAAATGACACTAGTTTCACTCATATCTTTTATGTCAAATTATCTCTTATTAGCATGCACAATGTTAATACTTGTTCTTAATATGAGCAAATCATCAACAAACAAGCATATAACGGTAAGACTATCATTAACATGTATATGCTATATGCACTTATTAGTATTGTTAATTAAAATTTCATCGGCTATCATCATGCTATTAAATTATTCATGTCATTGCTTAGGAGTCAGTTTCAGTCCATACAAGGATTTAACTAATTTATGCACTTTATTTTCTTGTCCAGAGACCGCATATCTCTTAGGTTGCTCAATATATATTTTTTCTTCTAAATATCCATTTAGAAATCTAGAAAAACAGTCTTAACATCTATTTGATGCACAACAAGTTTATATTTTGATGCAACAACAAATAATTTTCTTGTCATCTCTTAATTGTGGTAGTGTTAATTCAAGATTCAAGTAAAATGATTCTATGTCCCTAAGTAATCTCTTAACCCGTACCAAATTAACTCTAATACCTACCTTTACATTAATTGATACTCCTCTAGATTTTGCTTTCCATTTCTGCATTTTCATGATACTCTTTTTTGATATCGAGGATGTTGCATGCTAATATTACAATTGAAATTGATTTATCCAAGAATTGGCATCGTTTCTCACAAAAAGTGCACTACTACCTTTGAGGTATAGCATCTTCACAATGCGTGATAAAGTTTTATATTTATTTCTTGATTGCAAATTTTTGCGCTCTTAATGCCAATATTTTTTTGCTTTAGTTTTTCTTATATGCCAGTTCAACTCACACTAAGTGTAGATTTTTTTTTCGCACACCTATTCTTGAATTTTTTATTATTCTTTTGAGTATTTAATTGAATTAAATATTCATATTTTTGAAGAAATAAAATCTTTAATTTGTCATATTATACTTATGAGGTGACATATTTAGATGGTTTAAATAATTTGATGTACTTTTGTCATTTTTATCTTTTATGTCCCCGTAATTGCTATTCTAACAAGCTTTTAGGTTGCACAGTTAAATTATAAAAATATCATACTTAAATTGTGGATCACTTTCATCGTCAAGGGCGGACCTAAGTGGGAACTAGGGGGCCTGGAATTTTGAAAAAAATTTGTTTTTTTTTGGGAAATTGCACCCCGTCTCCCATGACCCCGTTCCCCGAGACCCCTGCGCTCTGTCTCTCAGTCTCTCACCTCTGTCTCTCTCTCTTCGTGACCGCCGACCGGTGACTACACTCCGACAGGGAGTCCGTGACGACGGCGACGGCCGCTGCCCGAGCGCCCGAGCACGAGCTGTGACCAGATCTGAACGCCGGATCGTTTCTGGAGCTGCGCCTGTGCCGCTGTGCGACTGACAGTGACGCGCGACGGCCAAGTTTCCAACGGCAGTGCAGCTGCAGCTTGCAGGCGACGCCGCGACTGACCGACGGGCGACGACGACCGGTCACCGGCGAGCTTCTCTCATTCTCTGCTCTCTCTGCTGACTGGTTGACTGCTGTTACTTTCCATCTTGAGGTAAGCTGCTTCTTTATCTTGAAATTGTAGTTTAATTTCTTGAAATTATAGTTTAATTTCAGTAATTGATTATATAGATATTTAAAAAATATGTTTGTTTGATTTGCTTGTTAATTCTTAATTGGTAAGCAAGAATTATGCCTTGATTATATATATTTATGTTCCCTAATGAAACTGCTAAACCAAATAATGAATTATGCCTTGATTATATATATTGCAGAAATTATTGGTGATTTGGTGGAAGTTGGAACACCTTAATTATTTGGTTAATTTGCTTTTCTAATTCTTAATTGGCTAATTGCTTTTCTAATTCATAAATTAGTGCATAGATAGTTTATAATTGTGCTAGAATGTGACGTTGGGGTTGAGTTTGTTTGGCTGTTTAATTTTAAAATTTGGAAGTTAAAAGTGTACTGTTTTGTTGGAATTTGATGTTGTGTTGAGATTGGGAGGTGGAGCTTGAGCTCGGAGGAGGTTGATCTTGAAATGTGATTTAGTTTTAAAATTGGGAGTTTGATATTGAGCTTGAAATGTACAGTTATTTAACTATGTGAATTTGTGTTGAGAACTGAGATTTTGAGATTTTATTCCAATGTGCGCGTGTGTTTTTTTTTCCCAGAATGAAAAAGTTTTTTAGAAAGAAAAGAAAATTGGCAGAATCCTCGCAGTCTAATCAAGATAGTATTATTTTACTAGCAAAATTTTTTGGCTATTATTTTATTAACAAATTTTTTTGGTGAATTCGATATAATTTTTGCACCCCCTGAAAAAAAATCCTGGTTCTGCCCCTGACTTTCATCCATTTAGTTACTTTCTTTGGCCATTTGCTTAATATGTTAATTTATACTTTGACTAGAATTATATTATAATAGCTTATTTTTTACAATGAAAACAACTTTAAACGCAAGCCTGTACGCGCTATGAAATCTGTAATTTCCTTCAAACCAAGATATTTATGTTGTGTGGAATCTCTCAAATACAATATGGCAAACGACGAGCATGGTATATTTGTGATAGATTTACTATGTATTGCATAAGAATGTTGTGCATGCTCTTGTTCGTAAACTTCTCTAAGTTGCAAAAGGTTAGTACAATTTTTATTAGTTTTCTCATGGAAAAGTATGCTCATGATTTTACATGGGGTGAAACCAGTGAACCATTAATCTTCACCTGTGTATGGGGTCTGAGACAGAGCAGCGGCGGCAGGACCTAGGAGGTGACCACCCGCGACCACCTGCGACCACCGGCGACAACGGGCCCTCACCTCTGTCAGATCTGTGAAGAGAGAGAGAGCAGCGACGACCACCGCAACCACCAACGACCACCGGAGAAGGCGGGTTCTCATCTCCGGCAGTATTTCTCCGAAGGTAAAGTTCGGTCTTCCACTCTTTGCTCTTTGCTATACCTTTCTGTCTTCCTCTCGGTTGTGGCTTGTGAATTGGGACTGTTGGACAAATTTTTTTTCAGTGTTTCAGTGTGAGTGTGTGACGATATGCATTGTTTCAGTGTGACAAAATGAAATATTTTGTTTTATATTTGTCATGGGTTTGTTTTGATGATTGTTTTGAACTTTGGAACTTTGCTACTGCCTACACCTTGATGCTACTTCTATCATGATGTGGTGGTGGTTATGTATTTGATGGTGTTGTACTATTGTAGTATAATGGTTACATTACATTGCATTGTATATCCTCTTATGCACTTTCTTAATATTTAAATGGTCCCCGGTTTATTTAGAAATCCAATACTGAGTGTATCTAGTTAAAAGAAAAAAATACAAAATTTGTCTTTCCCCAACGCACCCGTATCTTAGGATTTTAAAAAATGCCCTAGTATCCACACCCGTATCGTTCCGTACCCGCACCCCTGTCCGTGCTTCATAAGTCTATTTGCATACACTTGCAAAAAGAGACGCTTGAACAACCCTCTTGACTTTCCTCTTCCACCGCTTAATATCTTTTTTATGTGGACATAAGATCATCAATGTGTAGAAGAAAATTTTTGGATCAAGTGTGTGTGCTTTGGCCGAATAGCCTATTAATAGAAGGACAAGGGGCAAAGTATTGGAGGCTAAGGAAAGGAAAGGAGATAAGGTGGATGGATCTCTCCATTTAGTCAGCAAAAGTAGCAAGCGGATAGGGGATGGATCTCTCCATTTGTCTAAACAAAGGCAAAAAAATAAGAGTGGGCCCCACATGCACATGTGGTTTTGAAAATGTACAATGAGTACAACAATGTATTCAACTCCACCATTGACTTTCAGTGAGTTCCTGCTAATTTATCATAGAAAAAGTTAAATCTATGTGATATCTCGCCGATGCATAACTTCCATCCAGTCTCCTCTTCTTTTTTCGAGTCTATATTTTGAAACATGTGGGGGATTGTTGTATTCATTGTATGTGTTTCAAAAACTGTTTTGAACTAAGAACCACAGATTCCGGTGTGGGTGCGGATGCGGATGCGATACAGGTGCGGATACGCCGATACGTCATTTTTTCAAAAAATAGGATATGGGTGCGGCGGGGATATGGCAAAAATTTATCAACATGTATTATTTGTATGTAACAAAATAATGCTATTTATACAAATAATAAGATATTTTGTTAATTTGGTGGGCTGCTTTAGGAATATTGAAAGTGCATAGCCAAAATGACAATATTTGTGGAAGTCTTGTTATTTTTTCAAAGTAGTGGGACTATTTTAAAAGATTGTCAATAAATCTGAGACTTAAACATGATAAAAAGAAAGTTGGATAGAAACCCTAGTTTATAAACACAGCCGTAACCCGTAGAAGACATCAACAAACAGAGCTCTGAAGGAGGGGCCGTCGCTGCAGATGCCGGACACCCCGGTCTCCTCTCCTATCGGATATCGACAGTCGCCACTATTGCTGGAAGACCCTTGCCGCTCCGGCAAAGCTCGATCCAGAAAATTATAAAAAAAAATAGTTTTGGACACGCACCCGGTGCGCACCCGCACCCCACGTGTACCCGGTGTTGGTGCTTCCTCCAAACTGCCGCACTTGTGTTTCATAGGTTTTGAAACATGTAGGGGATTGTTGTATTCATTGTATGTGTTCCAAAAACACATTCATGTGGGGGTCACTCTCTTTTATTGACTAATGGAGAGATCATCCTCCATTCGCATGCTCCTTTTGTTGACTAATGGAGAGATCCATCCTTCATCCGCATGCGGCTTTTATTGACTAAATGGAGAGATCCATCCACCTTATCTCTTTTCCTTTCCTTAGCCTCCAAGACTTTGCCCCTTTTTCCTCTATAAATAGGCCATTCGGCCAACTCTAAACCACACACTAAACACTGCTTCACGCACTCGAAGCACACGCTTCCAAAATTCTCTTATACACTTCGACGATTTTAGTGTTCACATAATTTGATATTGTATGAGTTGTGGAAGAGGAAAGTCAAGAAGTTTGTTCAAGAGTCCCTGTTGCAAGTGCACTAAAGAGTAATCTTGGGGGTTGCGTGCCCATCGCGTTGAACCACTGGTTCCGTAGGGCGCGAATCAACCTTTTAGGACAAAGTCTCTGCTTGATTCTTTAGTTTGTTGAGATTGTTCCTACTTATTTTGTTCGCGTGTTATTACTTATATTGCACTGTAATACTTGTTGATTTGTGTAAGAAAGTGTGATTCCATCACAAAAAGATTTGCAAAAGACTTTATATCCAGCATATATTTGTTCTCACTGAATGTTCGTTTGGGGTTTATCTTGATGCCTTTAACACTTCCTACTAACTAAGCTATTTGCTATGGTTTAGTACAAATGTAATCTATAATGTACTTAATCGAACTGTACAACTTATGTACTTTGTTGCAGTTTTTCTTGGCTAAATTTTACTTTATGCAAGTTAATTAGATTTTAACTTTCTAGTAAAAGAATTCCATTTTCAGATGCTTCATTCAAATTCTTGAACAGTTGAAGCATTTAGTGATTGTAATCTTCTAGGGTTAGAGGAGACATGCTGTCACTCTAGTTACGGCCATTCAATTTCCCATGGCTACTAGAAGGCCACTTCATCTGATGACCCAACTGCATCCAAGAGCCAGGTAACTCTAGTTAGAGCTGTTCGATTACATCCGATGGCTGCTAGAAGGCCATGTCATCTAATGACCCAGCAGCATCCAAACACAACGTTTGGAGACCTAATTGCTCAGCAGACGGTGTGCTCTCATGCACACTCTCTCTCGACAACACCTCTACTCCAGCGGCAACGGTGGAAAGCAAGATCTCAGACTTAGAGAGAGAGAGAGAGGAGCCACCTCATGAAGGAGGCTGTCCATGCCTGCCACCACCTCGCTGCCCACTCAGACTATTGCCGCTCCCTCCGTGCCACCGTCTTCGCCCTCCTCCTCCGACCAGACACCCTCCATCCTCCTCCGCTCCCCTCCTCTACCAACTTCAAACCCCTCTTGTCTCTACCCCCTCCTCCACTCACCTACCGGAGCAGTGCCACTTTGTCGGCTCCCAAAGGAGCGAATGATGTTGGGCTTGTTTAGATCAATTTCAAGGAGAGATTGATTTCTAGAGAGAGAAGATTAGGGTGGTAAGGGAACGGTGCCTTTCTTTGAGCCTTCACGACGCAGTTTTGGCCCCTTTCCGCTGGTTTGACGTGGAGACGTGTGGTGCGCTGAATTCAATCCAACGGCTGTAACTAGAGTTACAGCAAGCATGCCTGTTGTAACTCTAGTTACACTAGACTATCTGGATCCATGTTTTTGAAACACCCCATTGAACTGGCCCTCCAATCAGAATATTGGTAGTCCTAGGCGAATTTGATATTTTTTTTTTGGGGAGAAAACACAAGCTCAAAACAACAAGGAGAATACGAGAAAAGAGTTGTCGTAGTCCACAACTGGGCCTGAGGCAGGAAGTTTCCATGCTAGTTCAGCTACTGTCTTTTGGAGTCGGAAATTTTGACACATTCCTTCACATTTTTACTTACGATGCGGTTCTGTTTTCTCCGACTGGTTGTCGCAGAGGTGATGGTAGGGTGCAGTGGTGATGATGGTTGGAGATGATGGTGGTGGTGGCGTATTTTGGTCTATGATGAATTTGACAGTGATAAGAATAACTATGATAGTGATTGCGGCTAAATTTTTGGTCGAATGTTGCTTGGCTTTGAGATGCTAGTGTAGCAAAAGCAAATAAAAAACAAGGAAAATGTCCTTGACTGAAAGAAAACCTAGAATCCACTAGGCAAAGAACACCAACATAGAATCCACTACATAAGAAATCTCAAAAACCTAGGAAAACTGCATTTCATTGTCTGACTAGAAGAAGATCTGCCATAAGCGGAAATATAAATAACCCCTATCTAAGCCTGTCTAAAATCTAGAATTGTGTGAAACATTTCTAGGAATATTGAAAACAAATTAAATACACATGCATGCTAAAAAGGTTGGATTGCTGCCAACTTTTAGCCCAAGTGTGCTAAAGCTGTGGGTTTTTTTTAATCTTCCACCAGGCTTGAGCACATGTGCACTAAAATGAAGGGATTCTTGTCCTAATCAGATGCGGTTGAACAGCGGGCGGAAAGGTGGATATGGTGTGTCTGCAGCAATGAAAGATAGCAGCAGTGTGTGGTTTTGAAGTGGGTACTGGAATGTGGGTTTTGGCAAAGTGAAGATGGTTAGATGGTGATTGTCGATTCGTGTGGGTATTAGGTAGAATGTTCTACTGGTATTATTGTGTGGGGAAAATATTGTGTGCAGCGTGAAAAGACGGGAATTCTGGTGATTGATAGTGCGCCGACGGTAGTTTTGCTGATAGCGGTGATAATCATGTACTATTGGTGACATTGGTTCTAGGGAGTAATACTGATGGCAGGATTTATAGGTAGAGAACAATTGGAAAGATTGCCGTCGTGGACAAAGAGAAGGCAAGGAAAATTTTGGCATTTTTTCTTGTTTTTAAATCGGATTTTGCTCTGATGCCACTTGATGTGGAACCAGCGGATAATTTTGAAGACTAGGGCTTTCAGAGGAGGAAGAGAACAATGGAGAGTTAAACTCAATGGAGAGGGAGGAACAGAACATTGCTAAATGGATTTACTAACAACTACTCCACTGGTGCAGAGGTTCCTTCGCAGGACAAGCTAAAACTGAAATTTGGAACACAATTGACTCAACCTTAATTGATGTGATTTCTGAATCTGATGGACTCAATTGAATCCCCATATTCTATCCTTCAATAACTCCTAAATCAACCTGCTTGTGCTTAGGCTTGTGATGGATGCCAATCCTGTTCCTTGATGCATCTCTTTTTTCTTTGTACTCCCGTTTTCTTGTTTATAATTACCATGCATACTTGTTGCGGATGGAAAGTTTAGTCTTTTTAGTTGGACCATGTAATCGTGTTATTAGATTTGGTGAACGTAAAACGACCTGTTTTTCAATATCTTTTGATGTTTATATGCTTAAACATTATTTTCGATTATTCTAAAAGTCTAACCCTGCATCTTAACTAAGACACGTTATGTGGTGAACAAAACTGAGATTCTGATGCTCGATTCAAATATCAGTTTGACTAGTATGGATGAACTGCACCTTAATTGGAGTCTATATATGCCTGGAAAGTGGGACATTTTAAGGTTGGAGTGTTGAATGTTAAATGCTGAGTTAGGAGTATGTGTTAAGCATTCTTTACAATCAGGTTGGGTGAACTGTAAAGGATAGGATACTTTGGCAAGAAAAGCCTTCTCACTTTTGTGTAACTTCGGTTAGATTTATAGATGTCTACATCACGTGATAGGTATAGAAATGACACCCACGAGTATTAGGTATAATCAAACTTTAGCCTAACAAAGTTTGTTATTGTTTAACAGCTCACGCAAATCAGAGGCTCATGAGGAAAAAAACGTCAAGTTTGGAACAAGTGGTGTGAATCTGCCCACCTGTTAGTAGTGCTTCTTCGGATAACCAAACTGAATAAGGACCCTATAGACCAGACCCAAGCTTTGTTGGTTACAAAATCTAAATCTGAAAAGTGAACTACGAGTTTTCAACCCAAACTGAAATTAACAAATTATAAACTGTTATTATGGTTATTCTGTTAAAACCAAAATTTTATGAGAATTCTAACTGAGGAAAAACAATTACGCTTTTATGAAGATTGCAAATCGCAACAGAACTAAAACAAATCACAATCTTCATTCTTCAAGATTTCTGGAAAGTTGAAACATAACATAGGTTGAACAAAGAAATCTTTGCTCCTGTCGCAGACCTTTTAGGTTTAATTGAGAGAGGCAAGAGATAGAGGAATGATGCCAAGGAAGTGGGTTCGCAGTAGACGTGAAGGTGCTATAAGGAATGCAGTCCGAGTTAGATGCCAAGTATGCTGGTGTGGGACAGAGCAAGGATGGAGCGAGGACAGAGACCAAGGGCTTCGTAGATAGAGCCCGAGGAGTGGCAGTGTTGCGAGGGCGAAGGCGCGGGGTGAATACACGACGACAGTCATAGTTTAATGCTTAGGTCCATAGTCAAGGTCTAGTGTCGGGGTCCTGTATGTTTCTCTATATAATTCTATAACTCTGGAATTCTAGAGTGAGAAAGTGAAAATGAGTTATAAAAATGTAGAGTATTGAAGAGTCCCTAAATGAATTTTGAAGCCGCCTCTTTAGAAGGGTTGAGATGATGATGTCATCAAGCGACATGTGGCGGTCCCTGGAGGTGACACGTCACCAGGGGCCAAAGCTTCTGGTGCTTCGCCGACTGTAGGATCGCATATTCACTCGACCTGGCCCCCGCATATGGTTGCTCTATCTGTCTAGAAAGACCGACTCACATAGTGTCGGTGGCCAGAGAACCCCCTTGATCTAGCCACCAGTCCAAAGCCCTTGCAGAGTCCCATAGGGTGTCGAGAGATACCGATGACCTATGTTACATGGACTCGGTGTCAGTGTCCGGATCGGGTACGTGTCTGAGTGTCGGACTCACTTATTTTTGGAATTCTAGGATACGTGGACACCGTCCAAAAGTTGGACACGGGTACAGGAACACGTAGTACATAATATATATTACATTTATATTTCTACTATAGTGCGCTACTAAACACCATATATAAGTATATAACTAATTACTATAGTATACATAAATATTTTGAATAGAATGCTAGGAATGTGAGGTAGAGCATTAAGATGTGTTAAATTGGTCTATTGGAGAGGGTTGGCAAATAAGTACCTGTTCAGCTGTCATTAAAATTTATGAATTTAAAAATTGAGCTGCCATTGTCAAAAGTAACATACTTTAAATTTTTAACTTAGTTGGAGTTGGAGATATTGTACACTGTTTTTAACTCTACCAAAAAAAAATTTGGAGGCCGCCGCTCCCCCACCCCCAATAGTTAAAAGGCTGAAAGAACATTTAAGAGGCCATGCTTTGCATCCCATCCCAGGGATGTGTGGTACTGCAGTACTGGGCTTGTGGCAGATGAGACGGCAAAAAGGCAAAAAAAGGTTATGGCTTTCAACTTGCAAGAGTGCAAGACAAGTTTGTGCGTCTCTCGAGGTGAAGTTACAGAGAAATCCTCCTCTCCCTTATGCTGCTGCTGCTCCTACTCTTCCCTTATCTTCTGCTTCTCCTTCTCTTCCGTCTTCGGCCACTCTCCTTCTCTTCTTCTTTCTTCTGTAGATTCATTTTTTCCTTCTTCATTTCATCCAGATTAAAAGTTTCCCTTCATCCTCTAAGTAGCGACAGAGACATGAACGTGTCCGATCTCAATCCAAAGGGTCCGGTATGGCTCCCGTACCCGTGTCAGGGTCGTGTCGTCTGGACACCCCCCTTCACCCCAAAGTGAAGGGTCCATGTAACATAGCCGATGACCTGCCAGCAGTAGGGAAGGCCCGACGCGTTACTGCTAGTCGAACTAGGTGCGATGCCCTCCGGAGACTTGATCCCGTCTCGGAGTGACCCGAGATTCATAATAGCCTCCAGTGCCGGAGCACGTAGACTAGTCACGCACACACTCGACGGTAGATAGTGTCTTAAAGAGGGAGACTATCCCGTGAGTGAGTTTTCGTGCTGGAGCACTTAAAGCGCGCCAAGGTAGTGTCCCAAAGAAGTTATCTACTTAACAGGCCGAGGTAGTATCCGGAAGGGGTCGCCTGCCCGACAGGCCGAGGGAGGAGTCGCCTATCCGAAGGGTCAAGGCAGTGTCCCAAAGGAGTCGCTTACCTGGCGAAAGCGGAGTTAAAGCTCTCTGGCGGGGATAGTGTCATAGAGTGAACCTATCTCGCGGGTGAGTCCTTGTGCCGGACCACCAAGTTCGCGCTAAGGTAGTGTTCCGAAGGAGTCGCCTACTTGACGGGCCAAGGTAGCGTCTTAGAGGAGTCGCCTACCTGGCGAAAGGGGAGCTGAAGCTACTTGACGGAGATAGTGTCTTAGAGAGCGAGCCTATCCCACGGATGAGTCCTTGTGCGGGAGCACTCAAAGCGCCAAGGTAGTGTCCTGGAGGAGTCGTTTATCCGACAAGCCTAGGTAGTATCCCTGAGGAGTCTCCTACCTAGCGGAAGGGGAATCTTCGTGCCGGATCACTTGAAGCTCCCTAGCAGAGATAGTGTCCCGGAGGAGTCGCCTATCCTCGCGGGATGCTGCACACTCCGGGGAGTGGGTCGAAGCATATTTCACGACCAAGGCAAGATGGGCATGGTGTGGTGGAAGGATAGACCAACGTAGGGGCATGGTAGTGTGGCAGAGAACCGGGGGCACGACTAGACAAGCAGCGCGGTGCATGAGCGCGGTGCATGTGTGCAGTGTTGGGGGCAGGATAGTGCCACAGAGCGTCGGGGGCCCGACTGTATTAGTAGCGAGAAACGTGGGTGCGGCGGAAGTTTGCGGTGCAGGTGGCATGATAGTGTGACAGAGAGCCGAGGGGCGCAACTATATAAGTGGCGCGGTGCATGGGCACTGCGGATCAGGTGTCGCGGTGACGGGTTCATGCCAGCGCGGCCATGGGTGTTGCGAAGGCGGCGCAGTAGTGGAGATCATCGGGGGAAGGCCGAGGCCGACCTCAAGGGGAAGGCTGAGGCCGCGTCAAGGTTGTTTTTAAGGGTGCACTTCGGGTTAACCGGCTCGGTAGCGTTGAAATTTGACATTGAAAAGTTATGTCGTGGGAGCGAGACCCAAGAGCGGTCCAATGTGCGTAGTCAGGACGGGAAAGCAACAAGGAGTGGGAGAGGTGGAATAGTGAAATGAGAGAGAGAGGCAGAGAGAGGAGAGGAGTGCGAGGATGCTGAGTATGATATTGGAAAAAGTTAGGGGTTGGGTTTTGGGGTTACATTTTTCTTATATAATCTATCTAAGTGACATCGTTAACATAGCTTAGTATGAACATTTAGAATAGTTTTGGTTCTCTAAAATACCCAATAATACGGTTTTCACGGTTCAACCAACACAATAACCAAATTCCTTAAAATTCAAAGCTAAAACCTAATTGGCACTCGTAAAACCGAAATATCACGGTTTTTCCGGTTTGGTTATTTCGGATCTTTCGGGTTGATCTGAATAATGAACATCCCTAGCACCACTCAATGATTTGGTAATAACCTTACTTGCATGAAGCGTGGGTGGAAGTGAGAGCGGGAGCGGGTGCGAGGTTTCATAGTAGCAACGTGAGTAGTACAGTAGGTTTTTGGGTGGGAGTGGGGGGTTTTGGGGGGGGGGGGGGGTTGCGAGATTCGGGAGTGACGTTCTGGCAGGAGCGTCACCAAAGTTGGAGAATCCTGAAAATAAGGTAAAAGCATCAGCATTTGGTCTTCACTGTAGATAAGGGAGACCCAAAGAGAGTAGTTGGTATTCCACCTTGATGTTTCAAGTTTGAGCATGAAAGATTTGGTTCTCTATTAGGCACGTGGCACTTTTAGTTGTCACATTGAAGTAGAGGAATTGTAATGCTATTCCACCTTGACGTTTCGAGTTTGAGCATGAAAAATTTGGTTCTCTAATTGGCACGTTGCACTTTTAGTTGTCACACAGAAGTAGAGGTGTAGAAGAAGAGCTGAGTCCATGGTTAAAAAATATGTGTAATTGATGATACTCAGTTTGGACACTTGATCTGGAAATATTTGCTTGTTTCTTAGATATCCGTGATTGTAAGTTAGGGTCTTAGTACATACCAAATCCAGAAGTGGAGGATGGCCATCGGTAGAAATTGCCCAATCCGGTTCATTGGAAGCCCGCATAATAAAGGCAGTATTTCCTTATTAAAGAATTCCATAAGTCTCCCCTTCACCCTAAAATTTGCTTCACGTCCATCATATATGATGCTTTTAAGTTTTGCATGCACTCGCATGCCAGATCAACTACAAGGAGATGCCAGCACTTGTCACTGTAACAAAGAGTCATCAACAGATGGTTGAGTTCCAGGCACCATTGTGTAGGTATTGGCTTACAACATAACATATTGGCGTGGTTAGAAGATCAACATCTTTTGTTTGAGTGAGAGACAGACGAGAAGAAGATCAGTGTATTTCCCTCCCACAAAGTAATTTAAGAGGTCCAAATCCTTCATTTCAAATTGAGTTTGTAAATCACATATAAGAGGTTTGATTTTTTTTTTACCTCAGATGACCCTGTTAGGACAATATCATCGGCTCATAACAACAAAATAAGAGTGCTAGTAGAAGAATGTCGTATGAACATGTACGAGTCAGAATGACATCATTTGAAGCGAAGATGCATTAAAAAATTGCTAAATTGAAGAAACCAAGATGGGTTGCATGCTTCAAACCGTAACTGAATTGCTTGAGTAAACAAACATGTTTAGGTCATTGAGGATCAACCAAACCTTAAAGGTCCATATACACCGTCTTATGTAGCTTTCCACGTGAAAAACCATTTCGAACATTGAGCTGGCACTTGGTCAAAGCATGGGAAGATGCATAGCCGATTACAACCTAATGGTTCTCGCGTCCATGTAGTCTATGCCAGGCAAATTAAGAACACCCTTATTCAACCATGCCTTATACCGCTCAATCGGACCATCTGAGTGTCTTTTGATCTTGAAAAATCTGTGACTAACCACAATAGATGTGTGAGGGGGAGGCTAAACAAGATCCTGTGTGTCATTCGTAGTGATAGCCTGATATTCATCTGCCACTGTCTTCACCCGTAGGGGTTTCAAACATACTTATTTATTAGAAAAAGGTTCCATGTATTCAACGGGAAATAAAAAAACAGGTTGGAAGCGAATTCGCATGCAAACAAAACCTTAGATTTGGCGCGTTTTGTCATTGGGCTGGTCGATTGTGCGGCTACTGTATTTTGTAGTGTGAAAAAAGACAGACAAAAGAGGTGCTAGAGAAGGGGCTGCTCGCTCTGTACGGAGAAGGTAATGATAGAATAGACGATGGAGAGGGTTGTGTATATGGGGCTGACAGAGATTGTGAAACTATTATGTGTGGCTAACACATCTTCAGAGACAAGAAAAATAGGATAGTTTGGAGGGTTCCAAAATTGGATTTGTGTTTTATGTGCTACAAGGATTGCAAAACTGTTGATTTCCTCTTCTATAATAACTGGTAACCCAGGGTGATACCAAGGTCGATTTTGAGTTGTGGTGCTGATGTGCAGTTTAAATTTGGGGTGAAGAGGAACAGATGGATGCCCTATGGGTGCAACTTCCCATGCATCTCCTTCACTATTGTTGAGCCTTTTGATTTTTGATGCCTCAAGAAGGATAATTTTTATTGATTTCATGGACGAGTTTGTGAAGTAGCAGTAATGTAATTTTTCTTCTCTGCTCTTGGCTGTCAGCTGGTGATATGAGTGGCTTTTGTTTTGCGGGAGAGAACCCATGGACTTGGGCATATTTATTATGCAAGTCAAGTTACTTGTCAAAACAAGAATTTATCCTGGGATTAGGCCAGCAAATCCATTAATTCAAAAGCTTCATACTCCAACTGATCAAGCAATGGAGAGCCAATCAATTAATTAACTGCCAACTAAGCAAATTATGTCAGTTTTGGCTGATGCCACGTTTATGTTTGATCATTCGTGACATGATGTCCATAATTTTTCTCTATGATTTGGTTTTCAGAAAGATGATATATCTAGGGGACTCTTCTCTAATGCCTGAATAAGTGCTTTATTTTTTGCAGGAGCCGATTAAGATGCTTCACAGAACTGCCCAAATCCGTCTTGTCAGTTCACACCCAGAAGTCTATGAACCATGTGATGATTCGTTCGCATTAGTTGATGCACTTCTGGCTGATCGAACTAACTTGTTAGCGCACCGTCCAACACTCTGCATGGAAGTTGGTTGTGGAAGTGGGTATGTTATTACAACACTAGCACTTATTCTTGAACTGGAGGCTAATGGGGCCTATTACATTGCTACTGACATCAACCCTCATGCTGTGAGAGTGACTCGTCAAACACTGGAAGCGCACGGGGTTCAGGCAGAGTTGATAAATACTGACATTGCGTCAGGTCTAGAGAAGCGATTAGAACGATTAGTGGATGTGATGGTTGTGAACCCACCTTATGTGCCAACACCTGAAGAGGAAGTGGGTCGTGAGGGGATTGCTTCTGCTTGGGCTGGTGGGGACAATGGCCGGAGTGTTATTGACAAGTTACTGCCCGTCGCTGACAAGCTTTTGTCAGACAGAGGTTGGTTGTACATGGTTTTTCTTTCTGCAAATAATCCTTCTCAAATATGCATTCAAATGAGAGAGAAGGGTTATGCTGCCAGAATCGTTGTGCAGAGATCAACTGAAGAAGAGAGTCTTCATATCATCAAGTTTTGGCGTGATTCTGATATTCAGATTGATGCGAATGAAATGGTCATGGCAAAAAAGCCAGGTCAGGCAAGGGTCATGGAGTCTCTTGTTTCACAATTTCCTCTCCTGTCCTTCTGGAAACATGGTAATGAAAATTGCAACTGACATTTGATTGGTTGATTAGGAATTCAACCTAGATATGTGGCACCGCTCTGGTTTATCTTCATATTTTATACATCACTTTTGTTCTCTTGATCATTTAATTTCAGCAAAATGGAGCTCATTCATCTCTCTCAAGTTATTAAATTGGGCTCAATCTATTTTGCAGTTCATTGAAACATAATTCGTCAGCTCCTCAACAGGGCAGCACGTATCCCATCCTAGCATTGAAATATATGACTCAGAATACCTCATTTAAGTTCCACTGTATATCACCTATCAAAGTTTAGAAATAATAGCATCTTAGTTCCTTTCTATGTCACTTGCCAAAAAACAAAAATGCACCAGCAAATTAAATCCCAATGTTTACTATTTCAGCGAGAGGAACTTAATAGCAGCATCAAGTGGCACGGGATCAATTATTACGTGTGTCTAATCTGGTGGCATCATCTATTTTAGCCAGACCACTTATAATTGCTTTAATCATGGAGAAGTGGAGAGTTGGCTGATATGGTTTGTTATATGCTAATAACTTGAGGGTTGCTAATTAGTTTTATCTGGTTTGACATCTCATACATGAATGTGTCTTGTTGGATACTTATTGAAATCACGGACACCTCATATATATGAAAGTGTCTTGTTGGATGCTTATAGAAATCACGACAGCTCTCAGATGGACACTTGTCGGACACCTCTGGAAGGTTAACTAAATTTTGTTAAATTTTTGGTATATCCGGAATCGAGTTGCACACTTCTGAAAAGGTGTCTTACACGGACAATGCAAAAGTACAAAATACTTACTTACGTTGTGGCATTCTTGAGCATATAGGTGTATACTTTTACTTTCTTCTGTTCTGTCTTCTTTCTGCTGCTTTCTTCTCATGCTTCTTTGATTGGTTTTTACTGCTGCTTCTCCTTTCTTCATTTATATTTTCGCAATTATAATTTGCATCTTTTGATTCCCATAAACTGAGTGAAATGACGTTATATATAAGCCCTTCCTTTCAAATATGAATTTATGCAAATATATATCAGCCCTATAGCAGTGTTCTCCGGTGGCCGGGTGGGGGTGGGGGTGGAGATTGCTGTGCCCGTGTTCGTACCCGTGCTACTTAAATCAAGCGATGCTTGACATGTTAGGTAAATAACCACATGGGACTTTGTCATTACATCCTAGAGTATAGGTTTGGTAGCATCAAATGTGACATGCTTGTTGCACGTGTTGTAAGCAGATACATGCCAATGCTAACAAGACTCCTTGAGAAATTGCAACGTGCAGAATCACTAGTTATGCAAGCTTGGCCTATAACGGATAATTAACCCTTCTTCTAGTAATTCTGTTATGTCCGTGATAGTTATATATGTTGGTTGCCTGGTTATCTATACATGGGCAAGAAATCTGTCATTTTGTGCTAGTACATTTGTGGTATTAGTTACAGGCAGCTTGACTGTTGACGTCTACTAATTAGATACAATAAAGTAGGTTTTCGGTTGAGATGATGGTTGTGGTGGGATATTTTTGTAATGTTCTTACAGATTGCATTATGCTTTTGAGGACAGATCTGTATCTGATGCAACCCAAAAGCTTTTGATTGTCAATGCGAGATTTTGACAGATATGATGACAAAGTTCTACTCAGCACTCAAGTTTTAGCTTTTCTTAGAATTGTTTGGTGTTTGCAATGCTTAAGGTTGTGTCATAGAGGGCTCTGCAAAAATGGAAGCATAAGGAATTCAGTAGGTTTCTTCTTAGAATGTGTTAGACCTTTGGTGATAGCTTGTTCTTCTTGAGATGTTCGTTTTATGCCCTGTAAACACGTATGGGAACAGGGTTATGTTGGTAATCACCTTGCGAGCTTTTGGCTGGTGCTCTTTGAACCCCTGGCTTCTCGTGCTCCTCCATCCATCTCCATTTTTTTTCCTTTTTTTTGGTACATAGAGGCTTGTTATTAGTATTCAACACGCCTTGTGGCGTTTTAACTTGTAATGACACCAATTCTTTGCACTACTTAGGATTCATGCATTGTGAGAGATGTGACATCAGGGAGATCGAATCTACTGGTGTGCTATAGTTAGGAGTTTTGGCTGTAAGTTCCATAAAAAAGCTAGTTGTGGTGGTAGAAATGGTGGCCACACCAAAGAGGTAACACTTGTACTGTGGTGGAACAGACCCCATCTTGTATTTATGCGTACGGGAAGAATGACGGTGCTGGCATTATAAATTGGCACATACTTTAAAACTATGGTGAAATTGCAGAGGGTAAAAGAAGTGCTAGACCTGGGTGTGGAAGTTGAGGTTCTCATACAGATGAAAGTGACCACAGTTGCATTTAAGCACAGCAGAGAACAGTGGTGAATTTTGCTTTACCATGTTCGCACTGCAGAAACACAACAGATAATAACAGCTTTACGTTGGATGGAAGGAGTTGTTGAGACTTGTGAGAGACACAGCAGTTGTGACCTGTGTATGTGTGTGTGTGTCTGGCTGAAGCTGTCTTTGGGGTGTTATGTATATCCATTTTGATTGATTATGCTGAATTGTATGCGATCCTGTTGCTGTGAGCTGGAAAGGACGGTGACCGCTGGGCAGGATTTGAAATTGTTGACCCACCTCCCCACCTTTCCCACTCAAATCCCTCTGGCTAAACTTGGACCACCCTCACCCAGCTTAATCACTTGCATTTGTGATTTGAGCTGATGATATCAGTGCAACAGTACATCCAATTTGATAATAATAATAATAATGAGTGGTTGGGATTGTTACTTGCCTTGCTTGTATGATTGTTTCTCTGTAATATAAATGTTTGTCAAACGCTAGCCTCTTTGTTGCGTGTAGGAAATGAACACAACCCTCAGACACGCACACAAGACCAACAGGCAAAAAGATTAATTGAAGAGCAATGCCCCCACCTCGCACAAGCAAATACAGTAGATCACAATTACAGAGACTAGTCCATGATGATCATTTAGAGCTCCCTTCTCATCTTTTCTGTTCAAACAATTGCTTAAAGATAATTGGTTCGTTGATGACAGCTGCCCGTTACTATTATTCTTCAAGTGGGTTTTTATTCAATTAATACCAGAGATTATAGGAATCTTTCTTAATTCTAGACAGAAATCTGGGATATATATTTTGTGTAGTCTATCTAGGAGATCAGGATCCCCTGTTGTAACCCAGCAGGGGTGCTGTGCACCCAAATGAGAGAGGGGGAGAGAGAGAGAGAGAGAGAGAGAGAGAGAGTAATCATGGTTTACATGGAATCACAGAACAACACCTCTCTCTCTTCCCCTTCTCTCATTTGGGATCACAGCATCCTTGCTGTAACCATGTGTTACAGTATGGAATCCTAATCCCTATCTAGGCATTCATTGAATATGTTGCCTGGGATCAAAACTGTATACCCTTTTTAGACTTCCCCACGTTATATATGTTTTTTTTAAAGAGTATAACTGAATGATGTTCTATTAGTCGAGCCCCCTATCTCTTAGTCTTTAATCTTCTTGAACAATTACGCAAAAGATGCTTGTTTTAACTTCTTATGAAACAAACTAGTTGTGGGTAAGACTCGTGTGAAGAGTTTGGATCAATAAAAGTATTTATCAGAACTTTTACACGAGATTCTTGTACTTTCTATTACGGGCAATCGGACACAATTCTCCAACCTCAAAATATAAGACGGTAAAACATATATACTTGTGCACACTTACAGGAGAACTCAACATTGCCTTAATCAACATAATTATATATTTCCATCCATCCTAATTGGAGCATAATTTACATACACACGTGCGTATGTGTGTAAGGGATTTGGATTCCCTGTTATAACTCATGGTTACAACAGGGATGCTGTGTTCAATCTGTGAAAAAGAGGGAAGAGGGAGAGGGGAAGAGAGAGAGAGATGTAACCATGGTTGACACAACACCCCCTCTCTTCTTCCCTCTCTCTCACAAATTGAACACAGCATCCCTCCTGTAACCATAAGTTACAGCAGGAGATCAAAATCCGTGTGTAAGAGACACATGCGCGCACATGCACAGATATTTTCAAACTAATGTTTTTCTTTCAGCATCAGGCTAGGAGATGTTGACAGATGATAAGAAGAGAAAATATCACAATCCTCCCAAAAGTGTAAATATTATAAAATTCACAGAAGCAATCATGCACTGTAACCATAGCCCAAAAAGAGAATAAAAACCAAGATTACAAAGGAACGAAGAGGTAACAAAGAATAACAAATCATGTCTTTTTCTTCTTACAAACTTGCGAAATAAACCCCCCTTTTCACAGATAGTAAACCACCACATGATCAAGGCTTCGGTGGCTCAGCTGCTGCCGGTGGTGCCTCTTCAACCTTTGCCGGTTCCGGTTCGGCGGCTTTTTCGGGCCCAGGTTCAGCCACCACCTCGGCTGCAGCTACCACTTCTTCCTTCTTCTCTTCTTCTTCCACCACAATCTCCTTCTCTTTGCTGCCACTTGCTTCTTCTGTCTCTACTTCCTCCTTCTTCTCTTCCACGATGAACGTCGACACCTTTTCGAACACAAAGAAAACTGGTCCTGAAACCAGAGCTAGCCCGTATTTGGTACTTGCTTCGTGAACTGGTTTTGATCCCGGAAACTCTGTAATTAATTAAGAGATACCATAAATTAATTGCTCAATCGCATCGAATTACATATGATCATTAACCATATATACTTGGGAAAAAACTAACACACTTCACTGAACGTACCGATTTTAGCGAGCTCGTCGAGCAACTTCTCAACTCCAGCAGAGTGCTTCTTTAGGCCTGCTTCCTTTGGTTCCTTTACCAAGCTCTGGTTTTTTGAACACAAGAGACAGATAGCTGCTTAGCTTGGACTGACTATTAGTTAATGTTTACATGCATAGAGTACACATATACATCTTCCTATATATTATCAACCTATACTCATTTGGTTTTCATAGATACCGGGACTTGAATTAGTAAGTAAGAAGGTGACTGACCTTGATCTCAGTTGATGATGCCTCATAGATTTCAATAACTTTAGGTTGGAGCTCACCCTTCTTTTCCTCAAAAACTTTGGTGTACTCCTCCTGAATATTACAGTATTTCAACAATTATCATCATATATAGGAGAAAAAAACAGAACTAGAAAAAATAATAATCACGGATAAACAGAAGTAGAAGGCATATACATCAACAAGCAGACCGTGGGACATACTGCAAAATAAAGGAGTTGATGCTGGCATGGCAGTACCTTAGACTCATCAAAGGACTTGCAAGCTTCAGTGGCAGCAGCCTTCTTAACACCGTTCGTCTTCTCAAAAACCTTCTTGATCTTTGGTAAAACCTTTGATTTCCAGTAACCCATGATTGTTCTTATCTTCAATCTACCAAGAAAACAAAAGAATATATATATAGTAAATCAATAACCACCATAAATATACAGCTATCCATGTAGGGTATAATATTACATACTTATCACTGGTGATCTTTCACCAACAGAAGGAACATAACCCATCTGGTTGTATATCTTTAGGAAGCATAATAGCTAATACATAGCATGCATCTGAGAAAAACAGTCCAAACAACAAGCTACATATAAGCATCTGAAGTTCTAAGAAGAAGAGAAAATCTTACTAGTGAAACAGGAAGAAGCTGGCAAGCTCTTGGTTGAAGAGAGAAAACTTGATGTGTCTAAGGGTGTGTCCCTTTGCTTGTATTGGTTGGGCTCCTGATCAAGGTAGAGCTCTCAGTTACCAGAAGACTTGACTCTGTTTCAGTTTTGTATTTGAAGAGCTCCAAATTAAGGCAAATATAAGGCGGTTTGAGAATCCCTTGGAAGCTTGTCAGCAACGATGTTGACCTACTTCACACCCCCCATCTTGCCCCTTAATTACGGAATATACCCACTTATTCAATTATAACCAGGATAGACAGCCTTTCCTATCACGAAAATGACCTTCACTACCCTTCTCTCTCCCCTTATAATGGGTATTTGCACTTTGCCTCCCTCTACTTTGGCCCATTTACAGCTTGCAACCTTGTAGTTCCAAAATATTGTATATCCAGATTGGGTGAGAGTTTTAATCTTCACCTATCTTTAATTGACTCAAAAGTTAAACAGATATTAGAACCATTGATGTCACTGGTTTACAGATGGGTTTAACCGATTGTTTAAGCACTTCAACTGGTACTAATGACTAGTGTTATTTGAATAGGTTTTACGTTGAATGTTAGAAACTATAATACTCCATCCATTTCGTTATCTCCCTACACTTTTGAAATTTTGTGAATTTCTAAAATGGATGGAGTATTATAGTTTCTGACGGATATTGCAAATAGGGACGGATTTAGGAAGTCCAATCGGAGAAAAAGAAATGGGCTAATTACACCCATGTCCCTCAGGTTTGGGGGTAATTACACCCAAGGACACAAAGTTTCAAAATGTAACACTTATGTCCATTGACAAACGGAATACAAAAATACTTAACGGTTTTGACAAAAAGACTTTATTGCCCCTGCAGCCCTGCAGCCCTTTCCCGGCAACCCCTTCCCTCACCGCTGGCAGTCCCCTTCCCCGCCGACAGCCCCTTCCCTCACCCCGGCAACCCCCTTCTCCACCGACAGCCCCCTTCTCCACCGGCAGTCCCTTCTGTTCTTCCCCGAACAAAGCAATTCCACCGCAGCCCCCATTGTCGCAAACAGATCCACTAGTCGCCGACCATCCGAGACTCCATCGCCCCCCGTCCCTTTCTGTTCTTCGCCGGAAAAATAGATCCACCTGTCGCGACCATCCGAGACTCCATCGCCCCCATCCCTTTCTGTTCTTCGCCGGAAAAACAGATCCACCTATCGCGACTATCCGAGACTCCATCGCCCCCATCCCCTTCTGTTTTTCGCCGAAAAAAACATATCCACCCGTCGCCGATCGCCCCCCTTCCCTTTCTGTTCTTAGCCAGAAAAAAACAGATCCACATGTCGCGACCATTCGAGATTCCATCGCCCCGTCCCCTTCTGTTCTTTGCCGAAAAAAATGGATCCACTCGTCGCCGACCATCCGAGACTTCATCGCCCGCTGTCCCTTTCTATTCTCTCTCAATCGGCCGGTATGGGTGGGTTGATCAAAATTCGCAAATTAGGGTTTTGAAACCCTAATTCGCAAATTAGGGTTTTCAAAGCCTAATTTGCAAATATAGAGAACAAATCAAGATTTTAAAACCCTAATCTATAAATTAAGGCTTAAAATCTTAATATAAAATTTTTCAAAATATTCAGTACATACAGTACAAGGGGTAGTATCGTCATTTTAAAAATACGTATTGATGACATCATTAAAAAAATATATTTTTTGGACAGAACCCTAACGAATGGACACGGGTGATACATTTGAAACACTTTTGGTCACGGAATGTTACATTTTGAAACTTTGTGTCCTTGACTGTAATTACCCCCTAACCTCAGGGACATGGGTGTAATTAGCCCAAAAGAAATTGACGGGTAACATAAAAAACTTAGGAAGGTTCAAGTTCACATAAAATATGATTTATTTAATCTTATAGTGGTTTATTTAACTTTGTAAGGTTAGTCAACGCTAAATTACTAATTTTACATAAAATTAGTAATGTAATTATAGGAGGACAATACTAATGTGATAATTTAATTATAGGAGGACAATAGTATATGCATGTATTAATTAACATATTACAAGAATTTAAGCTAAAAAAAAGTTAACCTTGATATATTCATGTTTCTTTGTGATCTAAAGATTTGGAATTTGAAAATATGAAAAGGAAACAAGAAAAAGCACAAAAGTCAAAAACTCAACAAAAAGAAACACCGATACATTAATGCTACAATATAGTAACATTTTTATAGATATTTGAAAAATAATTTTCACTATTTAACTAACTAAAAAAAATTCAAAATTTAGGGGGTAGCCGTGCCCCCCCCCCCCCCCCCCGGGTCATGCAATGGTTGCGCCTCTGATTGCAAACACTTACTTTACTCATTGTTTTTGTCATAGTCTTACATTTCAAACATTACTTGTTTGATCTGAAATCATTACTCTTAGGATTGATCAATTTACATATGTTTTTATGTTCAAATTCTATCTTAAAAATAAGCAAAAAAGTTAAAACGGCAAAACTATGAGACAAAATGAGTATATAGTACAATTTCTTGAGAAAAAAGAAAAAGAAAGAGAAAGAGATAAGGCTCGTAGAATACGTCTGGCCGTCGTACCATGGATCAAACCTTGGCACTCACTTTTTGGTTTCAAGTAACTTCATAATAGGCTGGGCCTATGGGAAAAACCGTAGGACTTGCTCAGATTGAGCAGCTCGCTTCAAATTTAAGCAAGTCTATTTAGTTTGATCTAGATATATGTAATTTTTCTTCCTCTTCTAACCCAATTATATGTTCGACTCGGTTTTAAGCAACTTTTAATACTATCACCTACTACTTTTAACAAACTAATGCATTCATTTAAGTAGAAGTATTCTGCAAGTCTTTGCACAACTTCTTGAAGTGGGTGGTGTTTAGTGCAACCGTCTGAAGTTAAAGGGTGAGAAATTGCAAGTGGCCAAAGTAGAAGGGGGCAACCTGCTAATTGGCTCTTCGTATAATGGAACAGGGTCAGAACCGTCCTCTGGGAAGTTATCTGGGAGAGTTGGTTGGCATTGAATCATTTGATTGACTGAAGTTGGGACTGTAATGATTGAGGTCGGGGGTGAATCTGCAAATAGCCAGGGAATCCGAGGGGTAAAGTGGGTAATACGGGCCGACATTCACAGTTGGCAATCACCTCATTCAGAGGTGGCAACGTTACACGTGGGGCCCTTCCCATAGCCTGAAGGTGATCCGTTTGTGGCCCACGTGGCTTAGCTGGCTGAGGGTTAGCAACAGCCCTTCAAGTTGGTGTTATATCACGAGATTGCCATCGCCGTTATGAATTTTGATGCCCCATGTTCTCCTGCATTTGGTGATGGATGAAAGTGTTGTAACATTCGATCAGAGGAGGCACATGGCTATCTATGTTTTCAAAATCTGTGTTGTTGAAGACAAAAACAAAAGGATTCGGACACAAAGGCATAGATGGACTTTCTTTAGTTAGCATACAGGTGTGCTTAGGTAGGTTTAAGGATTGATTAGGCTTGGTTGCCTCGAGACTTGAGAGGCATTAAACATTATTCGCAGGGTATTTTTGTAATTATGTAGCTTTTTTTGGTTTTCATTTATGTATTCTAGGAAAAGTATCTTAAACCCACTTGAATCTATCAACTTTAGAAATTGTACATGCCAGTTTATAATCAACAAGGTCTTTTTTATATATAAAATACAAATTTCAAACTCAAAAGTCACCATCCGACATCACCATAGCACCACCATGGCCCATCTTCACCCCAAATCCGACCCTCGTTTACGCTTGTGGGTGTGCAGATCTACCACGATTTATTACCACCTCCAATCTGACCCACATCCTTTTTCTCTCTCCATCTGGCTTCAAGCCATGTCGAGTCCACGAGGCTCTCTGTCGTCGCGGAGACACGATGATGTCAGCGTCAAGACTGTCTCAAGGTGGCGCCTCTACGTCGGCCACATTGCACAGATGCTAAACAAAGAGGGGTTCCACGGTGCAAATGGTTGGGTTATAGTGTGGCTTTTGCGGTGGTGGTTGGTGTAATTGCAGGTGGTATTGTTAGCGAGGGAGTGGTGATGTGTGATATCTGGTGGAGGTCCGCACCGATACTGTCATGCAAATCGTTCGTCTGACTTGGGTATGGGGGCGAAAGTGTAACGACCCGGTCCACGGCCCCACCACAGGGCATTGCCTCCCTCAAAAGGGCTAGCCAAGTAGGTACTTATGAGTTCATAGGCAGGGTCTTATAAGGCCAATCGCAAACTCTCCCACAACCGATGTGGGATATTACAGAAAGACTAATCGAACCGTCTAGTAGCTGGTTCTCTCTGATGTTTCTCACGGG
Source organism: Escallonia herrerae (assembly GCA_033070095.1). NCBI lineage: Eukaryota > Viridiplantae > Streptophyta > Magnoliopsida > Escalloniales > Escalloniaceae > Escallonia > Escallonia herrerae. The sequence goes on along the minus strand of JAVXUP010002142.1, from coordinate 95,080 downwards.
ATAGCTGAAGCTTGATTACAAGTTCTATCTGGTAAAGCCAATGATTAGGCATCGGGGGTGCAACGCCCTCAATTTATTCTCAAACTTTAAACAGGTAGGGCAGCTGGGCTGCTTTGCTTTGTTGAGCCATGCCAAGGAATCGAGAGTTCCAAGTGGGCCATTTTTGGCAAGCAGAACTGGCAATGAGGGATTAAACGGAAGCCAAGTTATGGTGCTCAACTGCACACTAACCTAGAACTCACAAAAGGTGTTGGTCGATTAATAGTAAGACAGTGGTCATAGAGATGTCAAAGGGCCGGGCTTGGGCCGGACCAGCCCAAGCCCATCGGGCCTGCTGTGGGGCCGGGCCGGGGCCGGGCCAGTGGGGCTGCCAACCGGGCCGGGCCGGGCCTGCCGAAGGCAAACCTAGGCCCAGTCCAGGCCCTGGCCCTAGGCCCAATATCTAGGGCCGGGCTTGGGCCGGGCCCGGGCCCTTTTTTTTTTTCTTGTTATTCAATTTTAAATTTCATCTCTAGGCAATATTCACAATTTAACGAACCTAATCTTTATCCTTTTATTTCATTATAAGTAATATACATATATATGTATGTATGTATATACATATTTATTTGTTAGCCATTATATTTTTTATTATATGTTAAACATTTTCATACTCTTCTTGGTGAGCTTTATTAATAAAATCTTAACACATAACAATGCTGTTGGGGGGGGGGGGTAAAAGTGGAATTTTGGAAAAGGGGTGGAAGAAAGGGGGGGAAAAGCAAAAAATTCAAACAAGTGGTGGGGCCAAAACCGGGCCAGACCCGGGCCAAACCGGGCCGTTTCCGGGCCGGGCCGGGCTTTTTCGCAGAAACTGAAGGCCTGGTCCAGGCCCAGGCCCCAAGCCCGCTTGTGCTGGGCCGCTACTGTTCATGGATGGGGCCGGGCCAGCCCGGGCCAGAACCGGGCCTGGCCGGGCCAGCCCACGGGCCGCCCGGCCCGTTTGACAACTCTAAGTGGTCATGAAAATCGAAATCCGCTAAGGAGTGTATAACAAGTGTGATATTTGTGGTGCTGCAGTGGTGATGGTTCTATCAGTAGTGCTAGTTCCAGGTGGGTAGAAATTTCATTCTTTTTCAATTGAGAATTTTCACACACCCTCTCTCTCTAAGCGGCCGTGACAACCACCACTACCAGCTTTTTCTGCCAACCAACATTGCCAACGTTGCAATAACCTATCACCTATCCTCGATCAAGCCTTTACCACCAAAACAGCACCTCACCAGCGCAACAAAGATTATATCTTCTTCCTTGATGTGGTGTGGACTTGACCAAGGGGGATTTGGTTGGGGGTGGGGGGGGGGGTAGAATTAGAAAGAAAGATGGAAAGAATAAGAAGATAGAGGGTGACACATAAAGGAAAATTTAAGAGAAACAAAGGGGTAAATAAGTCAGTTGACCGAATCGGTTATTTCCATATATATACTGTCCAATCAAAGGATATACTTGATATTTCTGATAGTTAGTAAATATACGTGGGATTATCCTCTAACAATGAGATGATTCATGAGAGTGAGACATCAACATAGCGGAAGTAGTCATAGAATTACGAGCTGATTAGGTTAGTAACTGAGTTAAGGTTATAAACTATTTTTGAATACTTGGATTGCAATTTGATTATATTTTAGGTCGTAGTAATGTAAATGAATCTCATAAAATCTTGTGCTTTGCATTTTATTTTTTCGTTTCATTTCTCGTTTCATTGCCCGTTGTTGCGCTAATTTAGGAAACTCCTCTCAACCACTCACATATACTACTTTTTGAACTATAGCATGCTGCAATTTCTCGGTAATTTCATCACTCTATGAAACAAAGTTACACCGCTTTAGAGGATTAAAGTTAAAAATGGAGCATAAGGGCAAAAATACGACAATTTTGACACAAGCCAAAAATGGACCAAGACACAAGGATTTAGAAAGGGGCAGGATGGATTATGGTCAGTAATGAATGTTGTTTTGGGGGACGAAAAAGAATATTACCATGATACGTCAAATTAAGTGCAACTGATGATAAGACACTATAAGGGTCCGATTGGATCACGAAATTAACCTTGGAATTGAGGCAGATTTTGGAATTGAACCTTAAGAATTATAATTCCGATGATTAGACAACTTATTTAGAATTGGAATTACAATTCATTCCCAATTCCATGAAATTAAAAACATACATTAAAGCCCACAGTCCAATTCCTGAGGCCCAACCTCAAATTTGGAATTCCAGCCCATCCTTCGTTTCCGTCTTCGACTCGCAACTCTGCCGGACAGAACCTTTTGTGCTGACCAATCAATGGAATTACAAATTTTATTCAATTCCAAAGCAATTCCAATTCTATAGGAATTGGAATTGAATTGCAATTCCCAATTCCAATTCATCGGAGCCTAAGAGAAAAACAGAGGGGCTCTAATGATAATAACAAACCATTTCAAATTGGCATGCTGAGAATGAATGGGGGAACAAAGGCATGCAAATGCAATAAATTCTTGATACATCACCTGGGGCTGCACCAGTTTTAATTTTATACTATGCCTTCTTTACTACAAGTTGACCGTTTCAGCATAGCATACCCCCTTCCCTTGTCACTGCTGATGATCTTCTACACCCCCATTGTTCTGTTGAAGTTATGTGTATCCAAGGGTTCTGAGTTCTTGCGAGCTTAAACTCTCTCGGCCAAAGTTCAGCCATCAGTGGCAAAAAGAACAAAATATTTTTTTTTCATCGACGAAGTGGGGTGTTCCGCCGATAGTAGTTGGACTTTTATTGACATAACAGAATGCCTTTGCCGAAAATATATACTGTCGGTAAATCTTTTTTCTATAGTTACTCTGAAAGTCCACTTATTTTTTTATTTTGTAAAAAAAAAGAAAAGAAAAGCCATAGCCACGGGATTCAAGAACAAGTTTTTTCTTGAATTACATTTATCGTCAGAATCCCGTATGTAAAAATCCCTAAAACGGTTTAGCTTTTTAATTCTGAGAAATAAAAGCATATTTCCTGTCATTCAATTTACACCACGACTTTCAATCACTCAATCCATATTTGACCCAAGTCGCCTGTAATAAACACAAATAACGTCACACAACTCCTAAATGATAAAATGTACAATGAAGGTTATCCACTGACACATGATTAACCTTTTCCCAACTGAGGGGATAAAAGTAAACAATCACAAGATCATCAAAGGGGATGTGCGGGGAGGGGACTGAAAATCCGTGAACAGCTAGAAAAACACGTGCACAAGCTCAATATATTCGGTCATTGTCCAAAGCCGCATCTTGCTCGTCTTCGTCCCTTTCTTCACCGTTCGCTTAATTAAAGGGAGCCGCATTGAAATCTGGTTATAAAGTATTTCCTCCCTATATGAAAAGAACATACATGACACTATATTAGTAATTGTATAATGGCATTCAACCAATTAAATATTCATTTGCAATTGGTCTATGGTATGTCTCAAATAAGCATGAACATATTTGTACCAGATGCTCAAACATTCATTTTGTCACTGCTCCTGCAAGGCGGGCAATCATATCAGGGTCAATCTCTTCCTGCAAGTTCAGTCTCTGTGTGTAGGCAGTAACGAGATGATCCCATCAAGGAGCATGGATGCAAGTTGGTACCATGCATACGCTCTTTCTTCTTATTCATGACTCTATGTATTCTACCATAATTTACTGCCTCATCAGTACTCAATGAGCCTGATGCTTGACCGGAAGCATTTTTTTACGACAATGTACTTAAGATACAAAATGCATACGTGCTAATATTTAACTTTTTTTTTTATGTTCTAGACCATAACATGTTTATTGTAATTGCATTAGGACTTATAAAAAATGTAAGGTCATCTTGTAATGATAAAAGATATTTCATAACATTTATAGGTGATTGCTCGTGTTATGCATTTGCATACCTTTCTAAGGACAAAGTATGAGGCTTTGAATATATTTAAAATTTACAAAGTCAGAAGTGGAAAATTGAGTAGATCTGTATTGCAATTGGATAAGGGAGCTGTATATCTCTCCTTTGATGATCTATTTGAAACTTGGGGTAGTAGTCACCAGGTTACCGCTCCCTATAGTTCTTAACAAATGGTGTGGTTGAAAGGAAAAAATAAACTTTGTTAGAGATGATGAATACATTAATGCTCACTTATGATTTTCCTTAGAGTTTGTAGAGGGAAGCACTTACGATTACTACATATGCACTTAACCGTTTACACCATAAGGTTACTAATGTTTTACCTGTGAGCTATGGAAATAAAAAAAATAAAAAAACCTTCTCTTGGACACCTTAAGGTGCGGGAGTCGAGGGTACTAGTTAGGCTAACTGATCCTAAGAGCCTCAAATTGGGAAAAAGGGCAATTGAATCTGTCTACATAGGCTATGCTCAACAAGGCATATAAGTTCCTAACTATGGAATCTACATAAACGATTAGCCAAAATATTATACTAGAATCTAGATATGTAGAACTCTTCAACCTGATCCAAATCGATTAAACTAATTTGTTAAACCGACCAAATTGAGCAGTCCAAACCGATGGTGTTTGGTTCGGTTCACAAATTTTCAAAGTGAGAGGTAACGGTTCGTTTTGCGATTTGACCCCTAAACCGATTCACGCAAACCGAACCGCATTCACCGTTACCATGTGGTGCATTTATGTTTGGTCACCCTTGAAAGAACCTTATCTATACATTTATAAAAGTACGGATGGGGTTAAATGGCTAATCTTTTCTTTCCTTAAATTATTCTTTTCTAATTAATTTTTCCATAAAAGGTTAAGGGTGAGTAAGAGTGTTTTTGACTTATAACATTTTTTTCCGCTAAATACCCTTCTTAAATTAGAATGTTATTTAAAAATGAGGGTACCTTTGGCTTCTTATAAGATATCAAGCCGCTTTTCTTAATATATTTTTATTAGAGTTAAGGATTGTTTTGACTTTTAATTTAATTTTTTTTCAATAAATACCTATTTTTAATAAGAGTGTGATTAAAAAATAAGGGTGTTTTGACTTCTCATATGATATCAAGTCTCTTTTGTTAAAATATCTTTATTAGAATATATGTTATTGCATTTTATATATTTTTTATATAAAAAAGAGAAGAAACCCTATGAAAATTCTATAAAATCATCTTAAACTTTAGCATGCTCTCTAATTATTGAAAATTTTTCTATCAAACTCTATCGTCTCCATTCACGTTAAAAACTAAACTACCTTAGAGTTATTAGATCTTCTCCATCATATTTGATTAAAGGAAATAACTTGCAGAAATTCTCTGTACCCTTTTGTGAGAAATGTAATAGATCTAAACTGAATTGAATATTTTGTCAAAAACTCAATCTTTTTTTAATTTTGTAGTGTTTTATATTTGTATGCTGATGCATATGCTACATATTACAATTATACTGTATGTATATAAATTTCAATACAAACATATTAGTACATTAAAAATATCGTAAATATGAAGTCTAATTCTAGATTTGAATATGGACATATTGATATAAGAAAGCTATCGTAAAATTGAAATTTTAGAATTTTTTATTTGCATATATAATCTTGACTAGAGTTAAATGGCTAATTCTTTCTTTTTCTTCGGCAGATGCCCTTTTTAAACTGAAGTCTTCATACAAAATTAGTATTGATTAGGGGTTTTCTTTACTTGAATCTTTTTTTTCACATCAAATACCCATTTTGAATTAAAGTGTTGTTTAAAAAAAAAGGTGTATTTGGCTTCTCTTAAGATATAAAAAATCTTTCCTTAAAACATCTGTATAGAAATCTATGTTTTACTTAGAACTAAGGGTTGCTTTGCCTTTTGGTTAAAAAAAAGAAAAAGAAAAAGAAATCCTACGAGAACTTATAAAGTCATCCTTGAACTTTTGCACATTCTTTCATTACCAAAAAATTTCTATCAAAACCTATTACTTCCATTCACGTTAAAGTTAAATACCTCAGAGTTACTACATCTTCTCCATCAATTTTGATTCATGAAAACAATATTTTCTATAACCTTTAAGAATAAACATAATCTACCTAAACTAAATTAAATATTTTATCAGAAATTCAATCCTTTTTTAATTTTGTACTACATATATTGTATATGGATGTGTCTGCTACAAATCTTAATAATTATGTATGTATGTATGTATGTATGTATGTATGTATGTATGTATGTATGTGTGTGTGTGTGTGTGTGTGTGTGTGTGTGTGTGTATTTCAATGCAAATATAATCGTACGTTGAAACTATCATATAACTAAAGTTTATTTTTTTTATTTTAATTACGGACATATTGGTGTAAGAAAGCTATTGTAACACTAGACCTTTAGAAAATTTTAAATGCATAAAAATTGCTAGATCATACAATCTTAATTATTACTTGAGTTTATGGTGAGTACATAATCCTATATTCGTATTAGAGTTATTGGAATACCTTTATTTGCATGACAAGATATCTTTCATATGTTTATCATCTTTTTATGATCCATTGTATCCCGAGATATCATATTTTTACATGATAATATATTTTTCATATAGATATTGTCTTCGTATATTTCTTGATAAAGACTCTAATTTATTTCAAGTCAAATGATTCATAAATTTTTTTGAGCTTGAAAACTCTCAAATTTTGATACTCAAAGGGTTAAATAACTAATTTTTTTCTTAAACTATTCTTTTCAAGTTTTAAAGTTCTCTAAATATCTTGACTTTTTAAAATATGAGACTAAATTACTATTGTTTTGGCTAACTTTAAACATTTAGAAGTTAAAGAAGTTCATTAATGCATCTTTTAGTGACAAAAGAAAGAATATAACAAAAAAGGATAAGAATCTAGTCCCAACATATAAAATAATCTTAAGAGATTAAAATGGCTAAATATTTTTTCACTAAAATATCCTTTTTTAGAAATAAAAGGTTTACAAAAATTAAGCAAATTTTTTACTTTTAAAAAGGTGAGACTAAATTACAATATTTTGGGCTAAATATAAATAATTTACTGTTAAAGAGATTAAAATTCACTAATACATCTTTAAGTGACAAAAATATGTGAGTGAATCTAACCCAATCTTATAAATATGATGCTAAGACTCTGTTTACCTTTAAAGAAAATTCTATCAAAATATGACCTTAAAAATTATCAACATCAAAATAACCTAGATTTTAAAAGGTGGGTTATGGAAGGCTTATTGATGGTGATTGTGCTTTGTGGAGGATTGATTTGAGGTGATGTGGGTCGTTTGGTGGCGGTTGGTGAATTGGATAGGTTGTGGGCTGATTGAACACAATGGTAGGCTGATTATTGGTGGTGAAAGGCTGTTCTGGTGGTGGTTAATGGCAGTGGCTGCCTTGGTGCTGGGTAATAGTTTGACGCCAACAAGAATCTTATATATCTTTTTCCAGGTTTTAACTCTCAAATTCAAATTTTCATTTCTGTTCATTTATTTTGTTGAATCGTAATGATTTTTTTGCAAGTGATTGGAATAAAAAAGTTATGACAATTGATTGGGGTGAGAAGGCAAAAGAAAGGTAAGAAAGTTGAAGAACATGATCATGGTGAAATATGATTGTGGTTGTGGCTATAGCTGGTTGTGGGGGTATGTGTGGGTCGGACTGTGTGTCTGTATATCGTCTTTGCGTGTGTTGAAGCTGAAGAAGTGTAAAGGGATGATGGTGGTGGGACTGTATGGTGAAATGAAGGGACGATGACTGACATTTGAAGAATTATTGTAACGACCCGGTCCACGGCCCTACCACAGGGCATTGCCTCCCTCAAAAGGGCTAGCCAAGTAGGTACTTATAAGTTCCTTGACAAGGTCTTATAAGGGTCATCTCATACTATTCCACATCCGATGTGGGATATTACAATTATATTCCTAAGTGTTGGACATTCTGGTCTTTTCATCTTTCACTTATTCGGTCAACTGACATAAGTGCTATTTTTTTCACCTAATGGACATGTGTGTAATTTTATCCTAACCTCATGTTCATGGGTGCAATTAACCCTATAGTTTTCTTGACTCTCAAAACTTTGTGTCGTATGTAATTTTTTGTTTTTTATTTTAATGATATAGGTCTTTATATGATGATGATCTGGGTCATAAATTATTCTTGATAAACTTTTGTTGAGTTTGTATTTATAATAAACCTGTAATGTGTATGTATAAATATAGGATGAAAAATGTAGGTTTGTGAACATTGTTGAAACTACTAGGTTCATAATTATTATCGATGTTAACCCTTCACACACTTATTTCGTAATATAAATTTCAAAAGGAAATACATAAGGTACACATGCATATGGACTTTTTAGATGAGGATGTTTGTTGTTATCGTATAAATCAGTATTAAAAAATAAAAGTCCTTATTGTACTATTAAGATCAACAAGGTCATGCTAGATAAAAATAAAAGAGAGCTTTAAAGTAAGCTATTAAGAGAATTTCAAAGTAAAATATAGATTTTTTAATTAAAAATGAAAAAAAAAGAAAGTATAATTAAGATCTTAGACAAATTGTACTCAAACATTGGAACTTAAGATGAAAATTTTGAAAAAAAGACTTGCTTTATATTTTAATCTTAAAATAAGAGATACATGAAAATTTTTACTCCATTCGTCCCAAATTATCTGATCATACTGACTGCACGCTTATTTAAGATATAAGTCTTATTATATGAGTTTTTCATTCTATCCCAAGAGAGAGAGGGGAGGAAGAAAGTGCTTCAATAGAGAGAAATTGGTTGGTTGAGAATTAAATGAGGGGAGATAAGTAAAATAAAAAAAAGTCTACAAAGGATAAACATATAAAAGTACATACATAATCTTTCTTAACTTGAAAATTGATCAACTTTTTTTGGGACAGCCCAAAAAGAAAATATGATAATTTTTTTGGGACAGAGGGAGTAACAAAAATAAATAAACTGCAGGGGATATTTTTAGCCCCTACCCTCGCCTCCATAACCACCGCTACAAGAAATGACCATCACTGTACACAAAGAAAGAAGATGGATAATGAATGATACTGAAAATAGATAAGTAATGATATTTTGAACTTTAGTGATGATACTTGTAGGAAAAAAAAAATACCAAAATCCTAAAATTAAACAATAGAAAAACTTTGAAAAGATCGTTGAAATCTAAAATCACTAAATTTGTTGCTTAAGCAGCTCATTTTTTTATACGTATCCTACTAGATCTCTTGAGTTCGCTTGATTCTTGGCTTTAAGACGCAACATTTAAACTCATAACTCATTTCTTCTTACAAACTTTGTTATATATTATTAGTCATAACTTTTTCCCGTTAGACCTTTGTTTTGGAGAATCCTTTTCGGATTAATTTTTGAACTTTCTTAATATCACTAAACTATAATTCAATTTTTTTTTCAATTTCACTTCCTATACTTATATATATACCATCAAAACATGTTACTGAAAATTAGACAACTACAATATATACACTTGACATTAATTATCTCTAAATATTCTTTTCATTTTTATTACTCTACAATCAAATTTGTAGTGTTTCGTGAAAGTTTGATATTTGTGAAAGATGTTTGAGACTAATTACAATGTTAATGTACCTTCGATAACAAGATATAATATGAAACAGTCAGTTATGATTTCCTTTAACAGTAACTTGATGTGACGAAAGAAATACATATGATAAATAGTGAAAAATATTTGTGATAATTGACGTGAAAAATTCGAGCTTAAAAGTAAGATCACGTCTTGTGGAATTAGTTTTTTATACTTCGAGCCTTTGCTTAGCAGTTAATAATGATTTATTATTATTGTTTAGTTATAATAGTCGTATTGATTAATTTTAATTGTATTTTTCACCAATGTTCATAATATTTTTATTTTAAATTATTATATAACGTGTAAAGCACGTGATCCTTAATAGTATATAAAAAAATACCTTTTAAAGCATGGGTCAATTTACAAAAATGTGCGGTACCTATTTCATAACCTTTTGTCCTACAACTTTTCTCTACCTAGACTGGGTAGCTCTCGTGTACCAACTGCTGTCTAGCTAACTGCTTCATCAATAACCTTCCTACGGTGCTTGACTCTAGCACCCAACCCTGCGAATGCTCAAACCAACGTCTCATCACGCATGTCGCGGCCGGCTGTTTCAACGGAAGAAGTCTGAGATCGGGAGTTGGTATCACATGTCTGCTTAGGGCCCAGTCCCGTTGTGGTTCGGCTGTGTTCTCAACATAAGCTTCCTACTCATATACCACACATGCTCATAGTTTGTTACTGACCATTACTTGGGCGTTAGATCTTCGCATGTTCTACCGTGGTGTTCATTAACTATGACTTTGGCTTTCATGATTGTAGAATAACATAGGGTTTCTTTGGGCCAAATGGAGGAAGCTAAACCGCCTTTTCATGTCATGCCCTCTATACTGATGCCTACCAACAATAGTTTTTTTTTTTCTTCCCGTTCTTGATTAAATGGAGAAATATTTCATTCATAAAAAAAATTTTACAAGCCGTCTATTGAAGATTATTTTGTGAGTCATTAAGGAAGCCATGACGTAGCTTTTGCTATGCGTAATTTAAAGCCTTTCAGGCTAACCTGTGAAACTTTGCAACTCTCATTTTGTTTCAAACATTCTGTGACTGAGAAGCTTTTTGTGTGCTGATAATTAACTGGTTTCCCCAGAGCAAGCCTGCCAGCAAGCAGAGACATGACAGGTTCCAGGACATGTCTTGTTTCGGGAGAGGATGTGGTGGAGGTGCAATTCCTTTTCAACCATTAAAACAAGGTTCCAACTAACAAGTTCAATTTGGTTGGAAGCAAGACCAACCCCTTTCCAAGTAGATTGGCCCAGCAACTCTCCCCCCACTTGGACAATTTGAGCAGGTAAAGTATGCATCCTTTGTGTCCATATGCCATGTTGGTGATAAAAAGAGCAATAGACACTGTTTCAGTCAGACATTCCAACAAAAGAAACAGATTCTCAGAACTTATCAATCTCTGCTTGTTACCTTCAACATCTGATGTTGCACTATGAATAAGGACTTCTCAGAGCTCTACAAATCCATAGTACTGGAATTGGATGTGAGAAACAGGAAAAACCAAGACATTAAAACAAAAAGAGTAGGTATATCGAGCTGCAACGCATGAAGATTCCCCCCCCCCAAATTTTCAGCCAGTGAAATATCGGCAGTGAAGCAATTATTTGCAAATTGATTTCAACTAAGCACCAAACAGCATTTAAGTACACTGGTCACGCAGTAAAGTAATTGAACATTGCTTCTTAGCTTTGGTCCTCAATCTGTATAGAATGTCTCAATTTACAACAATAGAATGCAAGCACAAAACAGCGAGTTAGCATTAGGCAGATACTCTTTACACATTCGAGGTATGTGATCAACCTAGTCTACTTCAGGTTACCAAAGTTAGCTCAGGTGGCACTTCAGAGCACTGGTCATTTCATGACTGCTTAAGCTTACCAGCACACTGTAATAGAGGGATTCAGATTTATGAACCAATTTTGGGGTCGAGCCATGAAAGAGTCGTTATCCAGCGGCTGATGCAACAGCAAATCAGTCAACAACATAATTAGGTGCCACAACTAAAATCCTGTCATTTCTAGACGATGGCTGCCTAGCGGCTTCACCTTCTTCCGCTGCTTGCCTACCATCATCTACAACTATTAAATGGCCTTCCCTTCGTATCAAACTCTGCGTTATATGTTAAATGATTAGATCCAGCAACAAATGTTAGGACATGGGGGATTACACAAGGACATAAAATGCAACAGTAAATTCATACCTCTATAATAGCTTTAATTTTAGAAACTTCAGCTGCTGCCTCTTCCATGGAACTGTAGTTATTCTTCTCATTCTGTTGAGTCACATACCATTGTATTAAATCTCTCTGCCTCATTCCAGCAAGTGCCGTTCCTACATATATAAAAAGCAGAATGTGTGAAACTCGAGCCTAGTTAGTTAGCATGAATCATAGGTTAAACAATTATCCTAGTCCAAAAGTTTAGGAGCATAAATATCAAGGAATAAAATCCAGTATACTCTTTTTACAAAAATGCAACAGTTCAATAACCTCATCATGCTTTTACATGCAAGTGGTTACCTTCTTGCGTAACAGTTTCTTCGTGCTGTCTAAGACGCATCACAAGGGCTTGGGTAACCCGCTGGAAATATTCATCAGTAATGACAAGTTTCTTCCCTTGCCGATTTTCATTCCCTGCTACACTCTCTGCTTGAACATGATTAGAATAGGTTTACTTGTTTGCTAGATCAAAGCGCCAAACAAGAACTATACTTGTAATAAATATTAATAATACTGTCTGACCTGCATTGCCAGAAGCTGGCTCAGGCTCAGTACCACTAGGCTGCGCTTCACGTTGGCCAGACCCACCATCTCCATTATCAACATCATCGCGATACTCTTCTTGAAACTCAGACAGATCAATATCACTAGACTCCACACTGCATGAAGAATACCCATTATAACCTGTGTAGATATAATTTTCTACAAGAAATGTGCATTTGGCAGATAACTCGCTGTTCCTTACCTAATTATCGATGTTTTAAGCAGTCTAACTGCAAGACGTACATGACGTGGGTGCACCTAGGAGAAATATACAGTCAAGTTGAGGGTGGCTACACATAACAATGTAATATATATATTTCATAAAGATAAATCAAGCACCTGAAGTTCTAAGTAACTTCGAGCAACAGCCTCTGAAAGCCTGATTAATGCCTCAAGCTGCCTGACAGTCATTCGATAAGCAACTCTACTCCCAGGAACTGCATCACCTCGACGTAGGGTAACATAAGATTCCACCAACAGTTGTCTGGCTTCTGTGGTTAACTGCATCATTTTGAACCGTCAGGCAGAGGAATAGATTACGACAACCTTCTCAGTCGACTAACTGCATTCTAGAGGAAGAGTAATAACTTAACCTTTGGTTTCAGAGTTTTTGCATATGCAATGTAACGCTTCAGTTGTGAAGTAGTAAATGCAGGAGCCATAGCATCTTCACGCTTTTGATGAACCCTCACAATGTGATGAGCAATATGGTAATCTGTTTGATCATCCGGGTCATCGATCATGATGTACACGAGATCAAACCTTGAAAGGATAGCAGGAGGAAGAGCTACATTGTACTGTAGGAAAAACCACAAACTATCAGTTTACACAAGAACCTCAGATTTACAGTTAAAATTTGTACAACTTATGCATGTTCACATCAAATCTCACATTCCAGGATAATTAGAAGCATATTCTCACCTTTAGTGGTTTAGACTTATCATAGCGGCCTCCAGTGGGGTTGGCTGCAGCCAAAATTGATGTTCGTGCATTCAGAGTTGCTTGAATTCCTGCTTTTGTTATGCTTATTGTCTGCTGTTCCATTGCTTCGTGAATAGCAACCTTTCAAGTCCAGTCCATTTACACTTAAAACATCAGAACTTCCTGAATTATATACCATGCCAAGCAGGCAAAGAATTAAAAAAAAACAAGAAGAAACAGAATCATATAAAGTTACCTGATCCCTGACGTCCATCTTGTCAAATTCATCAATGCAACAGACACCATTGTCAGCAAGCATCAGTGCGCCAGCCTAAAGAAAGATTGCAAACTGTGATTCTTCAAGGGACTGAATAGCAAGCTTGACAAAAAATTAAGGCAGCAATCAGAAAAATATCGAGGGGTTTTTCTGCATTTTCCTCATATCACACTATTTCATCCCACCTAACCTTTTATCAATCTACATTGTAGTCCATAACTACATTTCTCGCATTTCATATGGGTATAAGCTGATACTATGACAACTAAAACTTATATATGCCAACAGCAGATTCATCAAATTTTGATGCGGTAGAATCAACAATAGTTCCACTTCGATTCTAGGAGATAAAGGCAGCACAAGTACGTATGTGACTGTCCGTACTGTTTTCTATCATTAGACACCTATATTTCCATTATTAGATATTTCTCGACAAGACCAATTCTATTGAGAGGGGGAGGTAGCTCAAACACTAGAAAACTACATTCTAGATCCAAAAGAGAATGAAGAAATGATCTCAGACTACAGCTCGCGGAAGCAAAACGGAGGCTCCAAATCTGCAGATTCTCCAGACCAACTAGCTTGTAGGAGGATTAATTTTGTACTCAACTGGGTAGAATAATGTCAGTCACAAATCATTAAACTGCTTCCAGCTCTGGAGCGAACGACTTCTTTTTTTTTTCTCAGTCGATAATCTAAGCATCTTACACAAATTAATATGTTGACAGATATTCATACATGACTTTGGAGTGATAAACATCACAAGTGTGAAGTGATTATCGGAACAGTAAGAGGAAAACTGACAAAAAATACAAGTCAATCAAAGAACTCCGATAGATTATTCAATCATTGATCCATGTTGATTACCAAAATTTCCCGACTCTAGCTTTTTTTGCACTGAGACAATGTATTGGCATGACATGTTTGAAGCTGATATACCCTTGCTTGGAAGATAATGAACTTGGGGCCATAAAAGTATTAAAGTTCAGTAGCTCATTGAGAACATCTATCTTGGAAGGAAAGCAATTGGCACAGCAGAGGGGGACATGAAAAAGTTTTTCTTTTACTAGCACACACCAGAGGCCCCAACTGTTAATGCTACTAGAGTCCCAATCTTTTAAGTGAGAAGACTATAAAAAACGGATTGCTACCTCAATGCAGAATTCCCCAGTTTCTGGTTCTTTCGCCACCGTTGCAGTCAACCCAGCAGCAGATGAGGATTTTCCAGATGTGTAGACAGATCTTGGAACAAGTCCTGAAGTATACCTGCAGGGGACGAAAAGAAAAGCATACAATACTGGTGACTGCAAATAGGATGACTCTTGATATCTAGATTGTAGTCATACTTGAGAAATTGAGACTTTGCACAGCTGGGATCCCCAACGATACAGACATTGATGTCCCCCCTCAAGTTGATGCCTTCATGAGTAAACTTGTGGACACCGCTCAAAAGCATAAGCAGGATTGCTCTCTTGATATCTTGGTGACCATAGATGGTTGGGGCAATGCTATCAACAAGTTTATTGAAGAAGTCAGGAGTGTTCCTCATTCGCTGGACTTCATCTAGCTCTTCTGTCTGCAAAACAATCAAAACAGAAAAACTCAGATTGCTTATTATGTTTCAAAAGATTCTGCTCCAAAGCAACTTAGAAGCTGAATTAAGGTTAATATATATATGTATGTATATATATATATATATATATATATATATCTTGAGATGAGAGAGTGAAAGCCCAGCCCCAGTGATAGCCTTTCTAATCTTATCCATATTTCTAGCTAGGTTATTCTCTATTTCCAGCTTTACTCCAATAGGAAGTCGTGTGAAGTTCTGACCATTGGCTGCAAGTAAAGAGAGGTTCTTGATTAAATAAAGAGAGCCATGGCCAATTGGTTGGCTGGTTACGAGTTTCGTCCCTGACAAAGTCGTCAATTGTCCACCATGATTTTGTAAGAAGAAGATTAACTACTAGTTTCATTGCGAATAGTTTTCCAAAATGTTATAAGGAGTATTACATAGGAATCGACCAACTGGTTATTTAGAAATTTGTGCATTACACTTTGACCACCTTGCCTTTTTATCCTAGATCCGTGACTGGTCCCTGTTGTTAACCATTTAAGAACTTCCCACCTCATGAGTTGATGTGTTATCTTTTATAGAGTGGTGGGAAATTTACACAACATGATATCCCAAAGTCTTAAAAATCCTCAACATAAACACTATATCTATAATCACAGGTGGTGTAACAAAAATGGCAGGAAAGGACATTTAGTTGAATGAATATGACAAAGCATGTACATGGTGAATCACCCCATTCAACTACTCAACCAAGAGCATTTGGCTTCAGATTATATGTTTTTCTTCACCTTAATAAGGTCGCTTAGAGGTATTGATCAACGAAAAATTTAGCTTGGCATTGGTGAAAGAACGTAAAGAGAGTGATAGAAAACCAACCGTGAATTGCTGATACTCATCATCGTCAGCATCCCTCCTTCTATTTCTAATATCAGAATCCCTTCTACCATCATTGATCTGGATCAAGGATAACCAGGACTAGTCAGAGACAAGCTTAATTAGACATTCCTAAAGTATATAAATTCAAAAAGTCGTGCGACCCACCTGTACTGAATTGGCAATGAAGGCAAGGCGATAGGAGAGGTCTCTGACACCTAAAGCACGAAGACCCTTGACCCCTTCTTGCCCAGTGGGATTATTCTTCTGAGAACCTTCTCGACGGCACTCGGCTCTCTCCCCTGGTGAGGCTAATGCCAGTATGTCGGGTATCACAACCACAGTTCCCGTAAATATGACCCTGTAATGTCAAAATGCAGCAAAAGAAATAAGGGATTCTTCCACTATAGAACAAATTAAATATTTGTCAATTGTAAAGAGAGAGAGCTGAATGCCGTACGTGTCACCAGCCCTGGCCTGTTCAACAATATCATGTCGCAGAATGACATCCAATGATCTGGGGAGCGAGCCTGCTGGTATCTCTTTCGAGGTCTCCTGCATCCTAACCCTTTGCCAATCTGCAAACTTGCTGTCTTGTCGAAGCAGTGCCCATCTCGTTCGCTTTGCACACATCGCATTCATGCATATTATGGGCTATTAACACAAAAACACACAAGAAAAGAAAGAAAAAACAACGTAAAAATTAATGGTATTCCTATAGAGTTAGCTCTAATTTAATAATGGAATCACAGAATCCCAAATAAATAAAGCAGCATTTACCCAAGTATGTAGTATGTATACATCAAAGACAATGTGATATGTTGGCTTCAATATGCTAATTATAACAGAATTACCAAATAAAGAAAGCACCATATCACTAAGCATGTACATGAATGAAATTGCTTCAATTCACTAATAGATATAAGAACCTCGGTGTACTTGAACTGCTGTTCAACATTCTTGGTGATAGTCCCACATTCCAAGCACTTGAAAGTGCCTTGCAGAAGCTCTGGCCTAACCTCACTTGTACGTGTCACCACTCCAGTCACTGACACCAGTTTCCCTATTTCAGCAGTACTCAATTCCCTTAATCTGCCATTCAGAAACCCCCAAATCATACATTTACCGGGAGAGGGTACACTAAACACAGCTTCAGCTGCTCAATTAACTAGATAGCGTACCTCTTTAACAAGGGAAGGTTATAGAATGCCACATTGATGTCCTTGTTAGGGTTATCATCCGTTATAAACGTGGGCTTCTGTTCCATCACAAATCTCTTGCACGCGTTCTTCAAATACGGCTCAAATCTAAACGAACAACCAAAAATCCACATAATAAAAACCAAATTTTGGGTATAGACGCACACAAAACTACCAAATAAAATCCAAAAAGACCCAATAACAGACACCAATTCGTGGGCTCTCCAAATGGTATAATTGACCTCAAGTATTCATCGGAAATGGCCTTTTGGAGGATGTCGTTGAAGCGCATCACGTGAGAGAAGTTGATGAACATGGTGTTTGACTCGTTGGGCTTCATGGCTTCGATTTCCGCTTCGTAATACGGCTCTCGAGAATTGGAATCCAATCTAAAGCTGAAAATTATAAAGGAAAAAGAAAAGGAAAAGGAAACAAACCCAGATGTAATTTGTTGTAAAATACATATCTGGGAGCATAAAAACAGCAAGGGATACATTTTTGGGTTAAAGACCTCTTGAGGAAGTCGAGGAAGATGTTTTCGACACGAACTGCCTTCTCGTCCACGAAGTAACCGCCACCAAAAGAATCCATTTTTACGCCGCTGTTTCTTCTTTTCTTCTTCTTCTGCTGCTGCTTCTTCTTCTTCTAGTGCCGCCTTTTGTTCTGGTTAATGTTCTAATCTAACTGATGGTTCGATGCCTTTCCCCGTTTCCTGTTTTTTGGCGGGGAAATGAGTTGTGGTATTCCCGCCATTACTGTGTGTGAGTAGACTGGACGGACCGGGGCGGGCCGACACTATTAAGGCCCAAGAAGGCTGTGGTAAAAGCCCATGAGTTTGGCTGGCTGGGCTGGAAATTGGGTACCCTGGGCTTAATCTGGCGCCGGAAGTTTCTTTGTTCTCCTTGAGAAAATTTTCACTATCATAATGATAGATTTGGAGTGTGTACTGGACGGGTAGGTTTTACGTGAGATGGAGTGATTTTCGGACAATACTAAAGGTTCAAAGTTTTATTATTCTTTCATCTCATTCTTTGGTTAAACCATGCAATCGCTATTACCGATATATCAAAATCTTTCGCCGCGAGAGTCATGGGCAAGACAATTCTGACTACAGCTGACTTCAAGGTTGTCTCCTTTCGATCCTCATAATACAATAGTCACAGGTCCACAATTGAGGCCACAACTCGGTGCTTCTGACTCACATCGACACATTATATTGCACTTTTCTCCATTTGAGCTATACTTATGCTATTCAGCAACACGTCCCATTAATACTTAATGAAGCATTTGGCAACCAAAATAGTGTTCAAATGGTAAAATTTGAGCTCAAGTATCATTGACCTTGTAGAAATATGACATCGGGAGGAAGTACAAAAACTTTGAATGAATTTACTTAACCGATTTTGAAACTCTCAGTAAATGGCCAAAATTTTCCCAACCCTTAGGCAATTTCCAATTATTTGGTACCTAAAAAACATTTCCTAAAGTTTTTACAAGAACAACTTTGATGCCAGTAAGACTAGTTTGCAATACAAGCAACCTAGATAGAGCTAGAAGATTGCGAGTGCAGCAAAAGCATAGGTGCATAGTGAGTTCAAGTATGGCGGTCAAAGTATAGTGCAGCTGAATTCTCAGTCAACCTCTCAGTAGAGAAGTGATCAACGCAAGGATTCGTTCTTCAGTAAGATAGGGTGCCAGAAGCCCAGCTTTAGGAGGAGGTCTCTAATTAAAATAAGCTCTTAGATTTTATAGAGAGGAACATGAATGTGAAGTGTTTTGTATATGAGTACTCAAGTCCTCAATTGAGGATAGCTTGTCACTATGGGATGCATGGCGCTCCCCGGAGAAGCCTCCTCACCAAACGTGTACCGTATGCTGGATTTTGTGTTACTGCCCAACTATCATACTACTTGGCATGCCCCTTCTAATAAGGCCAAGTCGCACAACAGTGGTGCGGCCAGTAAGCCCCCGTTCTAGCCACCTATTTTATTCCCTTGGCAAATTCAACAAAAAAGTCAAGAGATGTAGGGTACCTACCAGTGGTGGAGAAAACACGACCCCTGATTAGAAGAGTAAGCGTGATGTCCCGTAGTCCTGCCCTTATCCTGATCCAAGGGTTATGATCCTTAGTGGTGCTAGTGAAGGGCCACAATGTTACAGCATGTAGACTAATCATGCAGTCACCCCGATTAAGATGAAGAGAGGTCCTGGTTCTAGAGCATGTAAATCAATTACACATCGAACATACCTGATGGAGTAGAGCTTACTATTACAGCACGCATACTGATTACACACAGATGTTTCTCAAATAATAAGAGCCCTAATGTTGCATCATGTAGACTAATCATAACGACCCAGTCTGCACAAGGGAATGCCTCATTCAAAAGGACTAGCCAGGTAAGTACTTATGAGTTCATGCACAGGGTCTGATAAGGTTAATCACAAATCATCCCATGTCCGACGTGGGATATCACAATCTTCCCACCTTATGCCTTAGCGTTCTCGATTAGGCTCAATCATTCGTAGCCCCTAAACTTCCTTTTGAGTCGATGTGGGATATACCCAGCTCAACTTTTGTTGCCCCAACCATCCTATTAATGTGGGATATACCCAGGCTTACCTTCATTCTCCCCAACCATCGGCAACTCGATGGAACAGCTTAGCCTGAGCTTTCGAGAGTCGGCTCTGATACTATCTATAACGACCAGGTCCACGGCCCTACCGTAGGACATTGCTCCCTCAAAAGGGCTAACCAAATAGGTACTTGTGAGTTCATGGGCAGAGTCTTATAACGCCAATCACAAATCATCCCTCATCTAATGTGGTATTTTTCTGTGTCACGGCATAAGCTCGAGCCTAAGTAGTTGCAGCTTAATTAGTTCCTGATAGCTGGTTCTGCATCCCCCTACCCCAAGTAAATTGGGGCCTAAGTGGCTGATGACAATCCTGAATCTTGTGTCCCTACTATTGGTAGTTAAAACACGCACCACTCTACCAATAACATACACCTCTTTGGTTCTTCCCATAAGTTTTGCAAGCTTCAACAGGCTCCTGGGTTCTGAACAAGTTCCTTAATAGCTAAATTGTGTTCTTGCTCTTGGACTGTTGAACACATGATTGCGCCTTAAGTTATTCTCTTCTCTTCCTCTCTTTTGTCTCTGCTCCTTGTAATACTTACACCCAACCTCGACATCTTTCTCCACCCTCTGAAGATTATCCAAGACTTGACCATACATGTCTAAGGTCACAACAGCTAAGAACTTTTTGATGCGCGCCTCTCTTCAGTATTTATCATATTTGTTGCAAAGCTTGACTATCTAGCAAATCTAGCCTCATAGTCCTTCACAGTTTCATCCTTTCCTCACTCTAGCTTTAGAAACTCTCCCACCATAATATCCTTTTCTAGGGAAGTATTTGGCAAGAAATATCTCCCAAAAATGTGCGCGAGTTAAAGCCAGTTCCTTCTCAACATTTAAACTTCTCTAAACCATTTTCCACCACTAGTTAGCCTTATTCTCCAAGTGGTACACTTTGAGGTCCACTTTCTAACGATTGGTGATGTTCAGAGAATTTTCTATTAAAAGCTAAGGCAAAAATGAGGAAAGATTGTAATATCTCACATCGGATGTGGGACCAGATTAGTGATTGGCCTCATAAGACCCTGCCTGTGAACTCTTAATTACCTACTTGGCTAGCCCATTTGAGGGAAGCATTGTCCTGTGGTGGAGCCGCACTCGGGTTATTATAGATGGTATCAGAGCGACTCTAGAAAGCTCTGGCTAGGCTATCCAGTCGGGTTGCAGACGGTTAGGAAGCTCAGGTATATCCCACATCAAGAAGATAATTGGGGCAACAAAGGGTGAACTGGGTATATCCCACATCGGCTAGAGAGGAAGATTCTGGGCTATGTGTGATCGAGCCTTAATGAGGACACT
Organism: Escallonia herrerae; assembly: GCA_033070095.1. NCBI lineage: Eukaryota > Viridiplantae > Streptophyta > Magnoliopsida > Escalloniales > Escalloniaceae > Escallonia > Escallonia herrerae. Next base: position 73,922 of record JAVXUP010002142.1, on the reverse strand, counting down.
AAGGCATAAGGTTGGGAGATTGTGATTTTCCATAACGGACATAGAATGATTTGTGATGGACCTTATAAGACCCTGCCCATAAACTCATAAGTACCTACTTGGCTAAGCCTTTTGAGGGAGGCAATGCCCTATGGTGGGGTTGTGGACCGGGTCGTTGCACTAGTTTTGGACTTTGTGATGAACTGAACGGAGATAGGGTCCCGAATGATCAAACTTACCCGACAATGAGCCTTTGTGCCTGAACATCGATGTGTACCGAGGTAGTGTCTAAGAGGAGCTAACCTACCCAATAGAAAATAGTCCTTGTACCGGAGAACCTGAAGATACCTACAGTAGTATCGTAGAGGAACAAAGCTATCCACTAGATAAGGATCCTCATACTGAAGCACTATTAGTGGAGTTCTTCCGAATTGTACACCTAAGAGAGTGGGTAGAGGCATGTTCTACAAAAGATTGTGGATTTCCAATATTTGTGATCACAATGTATTAAATCTGCCAAATTTGCCTTTTTATAAAGACACTTCAAAGAAGATTGTATATGAGAAGTTGTTGTCAACCATCGCTAGTTAACAGTATTGGTTCATGAAAAAGAAGACTATTTACATGGGCAATTGACTTCAAATCAAACTGTATGTCATGCACCTTTAAAACTTAATCCATGCAAAGTGTTCAAGAAGTCTTAGGCGGAAAGAAGAAAACTCCCAAATATGGTAATGAATTATCTTTGGGTTGAGGGAAAAATAAGTTAAGAAAGAGTAAATAAGTTGCTATGAATGCCATAAGTGAGTCCAAACAAATTTCTTTCTCCACTTTTCTTTTTGATATACCTATCTTTATGAAAGGCTTTTTTGTTTTATTTTCTTGATGTATCACACCCATGGAAAAAGGAAAAACCTCTTTCGGTGTAACAACTCTTTGGTATTATTAACTACCTATTTAGAATAGTGAAAAATGACATTCCAAGAATTTTTTTAGAAACTGACACAAAATACAAATCTTAAATGGTAAATAACTACCTATAAAGACATGTTTGGTTTTCATAATTTAAACTTCATTAAGAAAATAGAGTTATAATAAATGATAAAGCCCAAACTTGATATTACAAAAATATCATATTGCTAACTTTATTTTTGCACATGTTTTGGTTTTAACAATTTCAAATTCTTTGAAAAACTGTAGTTAAAATTAAATCTAGGTTTGATATGATGATAATATTTTGCTAACTTATTTTGGCATACGCATGGTATTTATTTTTCTGCAAATTTAAGATTTATTTTACCGAATGTGACAATCAACATTTATAAAAGATGTTTGATTTTTGTTAACAAAATTAATATTGTCAACTTTATTTTTGCACATGCATGTATCATTCTGGTGTATGTAAAGGGAATTTTTTATTAGTGTAACACCTCTTTTGGTGTTACACAACTACCAATCTAAAATGATGACATATGTCATTTTAAGAAATTTTTTTTTTAAAAAGTGACACCAAATAAAATATTTAAAAGGTAAATAACTAGCTTTATTAACAGTTTTCTTTTTATAATTCAAAATTCATTAAGAAGATATTGGTAAAATATATTTTAAAGATCAAGCTTGGTGAAACTATTAAGTTGATGAAAAATGACAAAAAATATGAACTTCAATAGTAAATATCTACATATACATGATGCTTAGTTATTTTTAACAAAATTTATTTGTTAACTTTACTTTTGCACATGCATCGCGTGTGCCACATTAGCTAGTATATAGTAAGTCCTTTTCTTATTACATGCATGTATAATTTACCTCTTTAAGTTTTCACTTGTTCATCCTCTTAGTTATTTTTGTTTCTTTAATCATCCTATTATATTGTTGGACGTAATTAGCAAATGAGGTGTGAGGACCTTAGTTTAACCTAGATGTAAACTTCATTTCATGCTTGTTATCATGCATGTAGCATGGTACCTTTCTTAATTGAAGAACTTATGCATTATATGAGTTGTATTCCTGACCTATTTATGTAGAACAAGTTGTATGCTTGTGTTGGCATAGAAGTACCTCAAGTTGATGGATTGACTTACTTTTAATCCTGATTAGTTGCTCTTAAGCATGATTAGTTATCCCTAAGCATGATTAGTTGAGCCCTATCATGATTATGCTAATCTGGATTAGTCAAGGTTAATCGTGATTAGTTAGTGACTAAGCTTGATTAGTTTGCCCTAATCTTGATTAAACTAATTGTGATACCTTAGTTACTAATCTAGGTTAATTGGTACCAATGAAGCTTATTAAGTTTAGAAGTTGATTTGGGTTGTCATGTTCTTATTGGTAAGACTTGGAAGGGATCTAATCCCCTTAAAACACTTGTTTCTCTAAGGAGAAATCTCAGTAGATATCCCAAAACTTGGGTGATTCATGTCTTTTATGTTTTGAAGTAGAAACAAGAAGGAAGAGAGAGGGGAGGTGCCTACTTGTAGAAAAATTTAGAGAGGAGCTTTGAGAGCTTGAAGAAGGAAGGGAAAAAAGAGCATTTGCTGTGATAATTTCAGAGTAGTAACCATTGATGTTTGAATGTTCTCTTCTTGACAAAAGTGGGAGATCTTGATGAGTTCAACACCTTAATCTTGTCAAAGGTAGGGTTTTACATATGAGCAGCCTTGGGCATGGTTTTAGTCATGGTTGATGTGTATATATGGTGTGTTATATGCTTATGGAGTGTTAGAATTGGATTAGAAAAACCTGAGCAGATTCTAGGTTGATCTTTAAACATGCATATCTTATTCAGTACTTGTTGGATTTGAGTGCTCTATAGCTTTCTAGAAAGCTGAAGATGTTGGCTTTAATATTATTTTGATCACTATCTAATACAAAGTTTTTACTGCCCTAAATTGCATAAATATGAAATTAGTCGAAACTGATTAAACTGGGCAGATTCTATGTTGATATTTAAACAAGCATATCTCGTTCAATAGTTGTCAGATTTGAGTGTTCTTTCACTTTCTGGAAAGCTTAATATGTGTGCTTTAACATTGTATTTTATATCACTCTCAAATTCGAAGTGTATGTTACCCTAAATTGCTTAGATTTAGAACTAGTTTGCTTTAACTGAAATTATTTTGAGCTAAGAAATGCATATAAATGTTTTATACGATACTTGATGTGTTTAAAATTCTCTATGTATTATATCATGCTATAAATCATGTGAGTCTTCGAAGGTAGTGGCGGGGGGTCGAAGGCCGGCAAATCGGGTTATATGGAAACGGGATATATATTGAGCTTACTCAGCAGGTTAACTTCCTAGAGGCATTACATTGCGCCACGTATGTTGTCAATATGTGCGAAGTCTTGTGTACGGTCTAAATTTATCACTCATAAACTGAATTTGATCGGCTCAACTTTTGAGTGATCAATTTAGGGTCTTACCAAGAAAAGATAGTAGGCGAACGAGCATTCAGCTTATGTCAAAGGCTCCTTAGAGTCGTTATGATATGTATTATGCTTGAGTTAATTATTGCTTGTTCCCTGCATTTTATCATATGCCATGAATGAGTTAAAGATAATGATGTCTTGTTTAGCTTATGCATGTTCGTTATGATTAAAATAGTGTTTATGTTGGTCATATGTTTGCTCTACTTAGCTGTTGCTAACCCCTTTTCCATCGTTACCTTTTAGATACTGTGCCCGAGAATTAGGGATAATAAGTCCTTATCCACTTGTAAATAGGGAGTGAGGTGTGCTATGTAGTTATGTGCCATTTATATATGAGTTAGTGAGAAGTGTGGTGTGTTTATGTGCCTATAAGTTTGGACTTGTAAGGATGGATGAATGTAATATATGTCTTCATGGGTGATTTCTTTCATTTCAAATGCAAACTAGCGCACTTTGATTACCTTGGGAAGAAGGTTAGCGTGCTAGTGTCTGTGTTGTCACTTCTTGGGGCATGACATGAGGACTATAAATCCACCTTATGGAAGTTATAAACATCGCCACATGACGGGATTTAGGAGCACCTATTTCGTGTTTAATAACAAGACGATCATTTTTGTGATCCTAGGTTTGTGCAAAATCATTTTGTAACACCCCGAACCTAGGGTTAGGTTGTTCCTATAAATTTAGCTTACTACTTTATTAGTAATTTTGTAGGAGATTATTTTAGAATTTTTAGCAACAATTATTATGAGAGAAAGTGTGTGTAACAGTGGACGGGAATCAAAGAGAAATTGTGGAGAAAAGATAGCAAGATTATTATATATATAATCAAATAAAATTATCCTGCTTTATATTGAATGTGAAGGAAAAAAAGAGAAGAAAAGTTTAAAGGAAGAGAAATAGAAGACAAGTAGGGAAAATGAGAGACGGCAGCCGGCCCTAGAGCCGCGGCACCACTCCCATCTCGGAGCAATCTTGCTACGAGCCATGTATCGGCCACCAGTGATCCACTCTTGCCACGCACCTTCATCGGAAGCACCGTCTAATGCCTTCGCACACCACCGATGGCACCGAACACTGCAAGCAGCGCCTGCCCATTACCATCGGCGCAGTGCTGCCACCATCCTTTCCATAAATCTTTGCCACTGCCATCGAACCGTGCACCATTTACAGCTGCTAGGGCCATCTCGACCTCGTCTAGCTGCTGATCGCTGCAACGACCACTGGCACAGCCATGGGTACCTCCAATCGCCACCGCGGTTGTGTCATTCCTCAATCGTTGCAACCGTTAAGCTGCCACTGCATGGTTTTCATCCCCGACCAACAAAGATTCCGATCGACACAGGACAGCCACCAGTCAAACGCCGCTACACTTTCACAGCTAGCCAAGAACAACAGTTGTCAATCATCTCGGTCACTGGAATTCGTCCAACATGAAAAAAAGAAAAAAAAGTTAATTGAAATAAAATCTTCTCTGATTTTTATTATATAATTATGAGTTTGTCGGATTTTGGAGTCATTGGTCGTATGGGTTTTGCGGTGAAAATTATTGGTGGGTATGACGGTATGTATTGGAATGGGCAACCGTGGTGGTGTGTACACAGCTGTATGGAGGTGTATGAATAAAAGCGGTTGTGTGGGTGAGAGGGTGTGCGGAATTGTGGTTGTGTGTGGGTGGCTGATCGAGTATGTGTGGCATAAATTTATATGCAAAGAAGGTGTGAGTCCGCAGAGGTTTGTAGGCATAGGAGGGTATGTCTGTAGAGGCCTATGTGATGTTTGTGTGCTGAGCAATTTGTGGGTAGCGATGTGCAGAAAGTATGTGTGTTGTGTACCTGTATTCAGACTTGTATGTTTGTTGTGTATGTAAACAGCCTTGCCACGTTGTGTGTCTCGGTATACAAGTTCGGCATGTGTTAGGTATTTGTGGGTGGACGGATACACGTAGTAAGGAGGTGTGCATGTTTGTTTGTGTGTGAGTAGTTTATTGTGTGTGTGTGTGTGTGGGTTAGTTTGTATGTTTAATCAGTGTGTGCATGTCTATGTGGAAAGTGTGGGCGTGTGTCAGTGCAGTGGGTGTGTGTGTGTTTGTTTGTTTCAGGCAAATGTTATAAATGTGTATGCAGGTGGTTTGGAGATGACAATTGTTGGTAGAAGATAAAAATTATCGCTAAAGGGCCATCATTTTTCAGTTGTCCAAATTTTTATTTTTTCTTTTAAAAGCCATTTCCGATATGAATTTGGTTAACTGCAAAACTGTAACCCCAGTTAGTTTTGCAATGTCTACAATGTGTAATTTCCTTGAATTTTTCAGTGTTCTCGAAGAGTGTGAAATGATTTTATCTCAAGTATGATTCTTGATTTATTACCCATAGCGAATTAGATTATTTTCGCCTGAAAATTTACAGTGTTCTCTTTACCACTGAAATGATTCAGTGCCTAAAGTTTTAACACTTTTTAATATCGTTTATCATATGTAGCGACTTTGGTCGCTTTGTGCGTCATTAAGAGTCGGTGGGAGTTTTTGGAATAAAATGATATTTTTCAAAGAACTATTCGGCTTGATTTCATTCTAATACATATATGGATGAGTTTTGAAGTATTTTGAAATTTAGTTCTGGTCATGTTGGCCGTTAAGGCTATTTTGGTACTTTTATATACGTTAAGGGAGTATTTTGATATTTTTCCATTCTCGATGGCGAATTTAGTAGTGTCGTGTGCATTATGCATGTATTTGTTTATCTTTGGACAATGGTATCGTGTGAGTGCTACTGGTGCATGTGTGTGTTGTGGTGTGGGTTGTGTGCGTGTTTGTAAGAGAAAGAGGTGAATAAAGAAATGGAGGTGTATTAGAACGGGTTGTAGAGACAATGGGGTGTATTAGTCATTGTCTTGTAGAGTTCAAGAGAGCGAGTAAGAGAGTTAGAAAAGCCGGATGGAGTAGGACACATACGGTTAGAAGGAGAATAAAAGAAATTGAGGAAAAATGGCAAGATTTACTCTAAGTTTTCGAAGAAACAGAGACAGACGGGTATACTATTGGCTCGTTCAAGAGAAGCTTGGAATGGATTGGGCAGTTCTTTTGGTCAAGTGTAGCAAGCAATCATCGCACATGATTCTGGTATCGAGGGAATGCGTAGTATTATGTAAGTGACCTTTTCGATCCACCTAGTTATATACAACGTATATGTTCTATTTTTGAGAAATCTCTATTTTCCATAAGTGAATAGCTTGCAGTTAGCTCATTTCGAGAGTAGGGATCAACACTGTTTAGAAAGTTAATATCGAGTTTATAACATCATTGCATAAATCGTATACTAATAAATGATTTGCCCTATTTAGGTTAATTCAAAGGATTTTTGTTTGAGATTGATTAGCTTAGCATAGCTTTGTACCTAGGTAAGGGATTTCTTCTAAAACCCTATTGGACTCAGTTATAATTGTGATGAAATTGCATCGATTGCCATTAATACCTTGTTTTAAGCCTAGTATGTTTATTGAAAATCCCTTTTGATGCTACGTATTTATTTCTCGTTGTACATCGATTTAATCATTGCATCATCGATTATTGCACTCTGCATATTGACATGAGTTAGTGTATTGAGCAGTTATAAGGATGGTCTGTGTTGGGGGTGATATAAGGATGGTCTGTTATTGTTGGGAGATGCTAGTACCTTAAGGGTCTAACTAGTTTTCATATGCATATGTAACTACAGTGTTATTGAGCCATCGCCTTTTTGCTTTGCTAAGTGATTACCCAGCACTGCGTGTGTGGCTTTGCATATTATTCATGTTCAATATCATCTGTATTGTTTACAGTGTAATCAAAATTATTTCTCTTGATTTCTCATTTGAGGGATTGAGTTGAATCTCTTCCCATATTGCTATTGATATAAGTTCTTCATTCGTTTGTATTCTCTACTAGATTTTTTTGAGCGACCTTACTAAGCTCTCAAAAACTCACTCCCTTTTTTCTGTTCCCTTCTACAGGAAATAATCGTCAGTAAGATTTCAAAACGAGTGAGCTTGATTTCGAATAGCTAATGTTTTCATTAATTGTTTATTTAAGCCCTGTGAGGGAACAAATGTGTAATTTAATAAATCAAGTATTTTGATGAGAATAGTTTGCTGAGACAGTTGAGTTATTTGTAGAGCTTTGACCTGGATGTTTTGGATTTCTATAGTGGTTTAAATGATCTGATAATTGAGGATATGATCGATTGATTGGTTAATGCTTCGAAAAAATTTGAGGTGTAACACATTTTATATAGCAGGATCATAAGATCCTGAATGGACTCGCTTCCCATCACTTCATGGTCAGATTGACTGCTCCTCTAACCAGCGAATGTATCAACCACAAGGACCTTATCATAATTATGGTTCCCCTGCGGCAGTCGGGATAGTCAGTGCTTATCTTATACGACTGAGAACCATTTTTGGGGTTTGGGGTGGATATTTTGGCACAACTAGCTACTGATTTTTATTTAATTCATCACGATGGTTTATTTTGCATACCTGTGGCTATGGACATGTTAGTAGCCCTAATTATGTATCTAGACATGATAGATGGCACTGGTACAGCAGCAATCCTGACCTTTGTTTAGGACATGGAGGTAGCCCCAACTTTAAACAAGGAGGTGACCCTTGTTTTAATTCTGGACGAGGTAGAGGCACTGGTTTACAACAGTCGTGGGCATGCTTTTAAGATGTGGAGGCAGCCCTTGCTCTAACTATGGAAGAGGCATAGGTGATTGGCTAGGAAACAACATGTGTCCCGCTTTCAGTACCAAGTGCTGAAAGAAGACAATGCTCTAATAATCCTATCTCTACGGAGCTTAGACCTGTTCAGTATTTTAAAAAGTCAATGATGGAGGGCCCATGGAAATTTTGAAAACTTTAATTTGGAGAGAAATTAATCTTGTGTAGATTTTGAATACTCCCAAGTTATATAAGTCCCTCACTTTACAAGTCTTAGTATGATGAGAGTAAAACTTTATAAAGTTTCGACTCAAGTGAGTCTAGTTATAAGTAGAGCCTCGATGTTTTCTTGGCTACGATATACAATAAGCCTCCAAAAAGAAAATGATGAGCCTTGCCTTTGATGGTTATAGATTTGTGAAGAAACTCTCTAGTTCTGCATAAAAATATGAAAACAAAAAATATAACAAACTTTGACTTCTACCCAGATTGTAGGAATCTTTCTCCAACCCCGTGTATAGTAACAATTAATAGTCGCTAAATATTTTTAGTGGCTTTTCTTCTAACACTTTTAGGGATAATTATTAGCATCACTTTTTTAGCGTCACTAAATCAAAGCTATTAAAAACATTTAGATACGTTGATTGTCGCTATACAGGGGATAGGAGGAAGATTCCTCCAACTGAGGTAACAACCAAATTTTTTCCAGCTCTACTCAGATTTGCCTTCAGTTGACAAAGTGACACGTCACTTAAGAAATTATGCCAAGCACCATTCTACATGTTTTCCTAATCTCGGAGTAAAAATATGTAAAAAGATGTTAGAACCCTTCTTTACAAATATGATATTTAAGAGAAGATAAAAAAAAAACAAAATTTTTTCGAAGTGCCCAGACTATCTGGTGCACTACCTTTGCTTAAAGAAAAAAAATAGGTGGCCGTCCACGCGGATGGCTACAGATGCATTGGGATGGGGGAATATAAAGAAGTAAAAAAAAAAAGGTAGGAGAAGTGGCATTGTGCACCAAAACCAAAGTAATAATTTTGATTACTTGTTTTGGTGTAAAGCCGTATAAGGATCAAAATATGGGTTTGAAACTAGAATTGAACTCCAAAAAAAGCCCCTTCTCTACACAAACTCTCTCTCTCTACAAATCTAGCCTCTGTCACCACCGTCGGTTTTCTCCAGTGGGTGGTGACGTGGTAGAATGGTTCCCTTCTTTCTTGTGTGGTTTGAGTGTGCTATTTTAGGGTAATTTCAATCGGGGTCTTGTGGTTAAGGTGTGGTAGTAAGTCTTCGTCGTACGTGGCGGATCTAAGTTTGGCAGTTGTGGGTCTCTCTTTATGTTCGGCCCGAAGCTTGGGTGTGAGCTGTTGATGGGTTAAGTTGTCTAGGGTTTGTTGGGTGCATAATGATCCGATGTGTACTTGTGTAGTCGTGGACTGCTATGGCTGGTTATGCGCAGCACAATCCGATTATTGCTGGTCTTCATTGGTGCTAGGCGGCAGCATGGTGGACTGGCAGTGGAGGTGGCTCGAGTGCTGTAAGTGGTGTTCACGATGCTAGATGGTGCGCGGTGTGGCTGTACTAGGGTCTAGGCACGTCGCTTTGGCCAGGACAAGTGTCGTAGAAGCAGGGACGAGTGTCTTGTCAGTGTGGGCTATGTTATGGGGCTGGCAGATTGGCGTTGACTTTTTGGTTGTGTTATCTCTTTGTCGTCTTTGCTTTTTGCTGTTAGATATTTTGGTATGTTGTCTTTATCTTAATGCTATTACTTTTTTTTATTTTGTTATTTATTTTTTGTAGTCTTTGTAAGTTAATAATTTTATTGTGATGCCTATTGGATGGGGATGTTATCTGTTTATGCGCATGTCTATCTTATTGTCTTTTATGGGCATGATGTATCTTGACTGCATTGCAGTCTTTACCAATAGTAAGTAATTCAATTATTACTCACCAAAAAAGAAAAGAAAAAAAAAAGAAATAGCCATACATAGATGTTTCCTTGTTACGTTTACTTGTTATTTTTCTTTTCTTAACCATTTTGTAATAAGAAAAATAATGAATGACCATACGAATTAATTGTTATTTTTTTCTTTGAAGCACTACCTTATAGAGTATTTGGCAGGAAAGAGATTTACCTTTGAGTGTTTGAGAAAAATAACATTCAAGGAAGCGTTGCCAACATGCAACACTAAAACGACTAGCCCGAAAAACATAAGACAAGCAAACTCAACCGCTGACCCGAAGTTATCCGACCTACAAGTTCATCTCCCTTGGGACATGAGACTTTGGTTCTTAAGGACCTAACTACATTGGCATATATGCTTCTACCTGTACTACATAGCCCATCTCCTCTGAAACATAGGCTTTGGCCTTGGGTGTCTTAGGATCCACATCACGTAGGCTACAAACCTAGGGTACCTGAAGTAGTAAGCCCTTCGTGGTATAGGGTAAGGCCACAATATCCAAAGGTTTCCTTTAATATCGAACGTGACAGTGCAATTGCGTATGGTGGACTCAAGACCTTTAGTGTCCCTAATAGTGCCTAAAGGCCAACATAGGGGAAGGATGCTGCCAACTTAAAGGAACCTTAAAAGACAATATCCTGCAGGGGGCTTCAAGCTGAAGAAGAAATGCGTTAGTCATTGGTATCAATTTGGTAAAAAGGTAAAGATGGGACAAACCTACCGTTAGTTTGGTGTCAAAACCATACCCATATTAGGTAGACCAAGTCCCTTTTACTCAACTACTACGAGGGAAAATATAACCCATTTCTTGTTCATCAAGCCTATTAAGAAGAGAACAAGTTTTTTCGGTTGCAACTCTTCGTGCAATCTGTGATACCCCGAAAAATATCAGAAATTAATCTAATCGTGAGTTTGATTAATTAAGGGATGTTATTTTATTAAGTAGCAATATGATGGTGATGATTAAGTGTTAGGAAGCTAAATAGGGGGTTAGTGTGGCCTTGGGGGTTAAAATGTAATCTTGAAAAGTAAAGGGGGCAAAAATGTAATTTTAAAAAATATGGTGAACGGGATGCATATGCTATTAAGTAGCATCATTTTGATGATAATGCGGTGCTAGGGGGCTAAAGGAGTGGTTAGGCTGATTTTGGGGTCAAATTATAATTTTTTAAAGTCAAGAGGTCAAAATGCAATTTTAAAAACTTGAGGGGCCAAAGTGCAAAATTTAAAACTATACAAAATGTGCCAAAACCTGAGGAAAATAGGCCATGCATGATGGCCACCTCCTGGTTGTATCAAGCTGACCCAAAGTTGGAAATTATAAACTATTTAGGATAAGATTTAATGGGGTTAAATATAAAAGGAAAATTTGGAGTGCAAAATAGAAATAAAGAGAAGTCAAGAACTCAGCTTAAGAACACGCACTGTAGCAGCCACGGGAAGGAAGGAAAAAGAGAAGGAAAAAAAGGGGGAAAAGGAGGAAGAAGAAGGAGAGGAAAAAAAGAAAAAAAAATGTTGAATCAGAACCCTAACAGGGTATGATTTTGAACCCAAAATTATAGAAATTAAGATGAATTTTAGTTGAATATATACATGTATGTCTCGGTTTTATATATATATATATATATATATATATATATATATATATATATAAAATTGGGGATGGAAGAATTTGCAATGGATTCTTGTTGAAATCGTGGATATAAGACCCTAAAACAACAAAGAAAGAGAAAATAAATCAGAGTTTTGAATCAGGTTTGATTTTAGTGTGCGTGGGTGTGTGTTCTTCATCCATGGAGATTTAATTCGAATTGTGGGTGTTTAATTAGGTGAAATTGTATAAACTGAATGGATTTAGGGCTTTAATGTGTAGTTATAATGCGATTAGGTGATTTAAGGATGCAAAATGGAGATTCATGCGTGATTATGGGTGAAAATACCCAGGTATAAGGCTGGTTGAATGAAGAAGAAAACATATGTGTGTGGCCAAGGTGTGTTAGTGTGTGTTGATGTGAATAGGGTAGAGATGTCAAATGGGCCGGGCTTGGGCCGGCCCAGCCCAAGCCCATCGGGCCTCTAACAAATCGGGCCGGGCCCGGGCCAAGGGGGCTGCCAACCGGGCCGGCCCGGCCCAGGCCTAGTTCTGAGGATATCTGGGCCCGGTCCAAGCCCAGGCCCTAGGCCCAACATTTAGGGCCGGGCTTGGGCCGGGCCCGGGCCCAATTTTCTTTTTTTCTTTTAAATTTTTTTTGGCATTTTCTTGTTATTCAAGGTAATGGTTTTTTTTAAGGGCTAATTACACCCATTTCCCTGAGGTTTGGGGGTAATTACACGCGAGGACACAAAGTTTCAAAATGTAACATACGTGACCAAAAACGTTAAAAAAAGTAACACTTTTATCCAACCTTCAGTATTCCGTCCAAAAAGTATAATTTTCGTCACTATGTATTTTAAAAATGGCAATACTACCCCTGTACAGTATATCGTGAATAATTTGATATCCTAATTTTCTCTCTCCACAATTTAAACCCTAATTCTTAAGTCACCGCCGGCAGCCTCCCTCTGCCGCCAGCAGCCCCCCTCCCCTGCCCCACGCCGCCAGCAGCCCCCCTTGCCCCACCTTCCTGCAGAACCACCCCACCACGCCGGCAAGCCCCTTGGCTAACCCAAGCTGCCGAGACGCCTCCGGCAAGCTCCTTGGGGAACCCACGCCGCTGGGAAGGAGACAGATCTGGATGAGAAGGAGACAGATCTGGCCATTGCAATGACGGCGATCGCACCGGTGGGCGCGATGGTGCAAGCCCATCGTGGTGGTGATGGCGCTGCCTTGCTGGTGGTCACAGTGGCGCGCATCTCGACGGAGGAGGCCGATGTCGCGACATAGCTCGGTGATGCTTGCGATCTCGGACGACGCGGGGTACGGAGGTAGGTCGCGGCGGTGATGGTGGTGACCGGTATGGCGACAGGCAGATCGGGAGTACGACCGCGATCTTGCGGCACCGGTGCCTCGCCGGAGGGCCTGCTACTGCGCTGACGGGGAAGGCAGACGGCGTGGGGGCGGGGGTGGGGGCAGGGTGTGGGGGGGCTGTGGGTGCTGGGTGTGGGGAGAGAAAGAGGCAGACTCGTGGGGGTGGGGTAGGGCGCGGGGGGGTAGGGGTGGGTGCTGGGTGTGGGGAGAAGAAGAAGAATAAACAGTAAATTAAGTGAGTAATTGATTTTAAAGTCAGGGGCAATCAAGTCTTTTTGTCAAAACCGTTAAGTATTTTTGTATTCCGTTTGTCAATGGACATAAGTGTTACATTTTGAAACTTTGTGTCCTTGCGTGTAATTACCCCCAAACCTCAGGGACATGGGTGTAATTATCCCTTTTTTTAATTATGGTAATTTGCTGTTAGGGACGCTTTATTAAAGCGTCCCTAACAGCAATCAATGCTTTACTACAAATCTATAGCAACAAGAGTTAAAAAGATTGATGTGTAAGAATATGTTTTACGGTATATGGTAAGACTAATTCAATATACTAAATCAACAAGTTTGGCTTCAAAAAGGTTCTCAATAATGATAAATTCTCAAAGGGACATGAAGTAACAAATATCATCATCATCATAAAGATAAAAGTCAAATTGTCAAGAAAAACTTCATCCCAAAAGATGGGGGTGGGCACGCGACAGTGCTACCCCTCCTCTTCGCCACTGACTTCAGGTTCATTGTGTGAGGCTATGCAATGCACATCCGTTGATGGAGCTTAAAAGTCGAGGACAAAGCTACTCTTCTTGGTAAAACTTACGCTTAAAAGGAAATACCTTTTGAATCTTCTTTATGCAATCTCTCTTTTAAACCAAATTTTGGGCAATCTGAACACTAGAACTGGAATTAGGTTCGATTATCTGAAGCCCATGGTTAGGCACAAAACAATATCTGTGCTGAAATAAAGCAGATTCCAAGTTCCAGCCCACTCAAATTGTAACATAAATTGACAAAATACAGCAAATGTGGGGTACACGATGCATTGGGGTCAGCAATTTCAATACATAAAGATGTTGGAAATTTACTCAATCCCATAACCACTAAATTTATAAAGAAAATAAATCAAAGACTTTAAGATGTGTTATTATTCTTCGCATTACTTAAATCTTCAGTACTGTTTAGGGGGGAAGAGGGGAATAAATCCGTTGGGGGGAAAGGGGGGGGGGGAAAATGGAATTTCAAAAGTAAAGAGGGGGGCCAGAACCGGGCCAAACCCGGGCCTGAACCGGGCCTGGCCCGGGCTTTTTTCTAGGAAATGTAGGCCTGGCCCAGGCCCTAGGCCCTAAAAGGCCGGGCCAGCACTGTTCATCAAAGGGGCCGGGCCGAATCGGGCCAGCCCGCGGGCCGCCCGACCCATTTGACAACTCTAGAATAGGGCTTGTTTTTGTCACTAAAGATGGAAATTAAGTAAACATGTTCTAATTCAAAATTTTAAAAATAGTTACGGTCATATTTAAACAAAGTTCAAAGAGAAGACCCAATATATTTTATGGAGACCTACATTGTGGAAAAATTTCAAAATTTTCAAGATTAGGAAGGGGGTTAACCGCTGCGAGAACTTTGAAACTTTGTAATGGAATTTAAAATATCAAACTAGCGCGGTTTCATGCAAAACTTTTATGGGAACCCTAGGATGTTGGGAAGTTCCATTTTTCAAGATTTTGGGTCATTCCAAAGTCGTTAGCTATTTTGACCGAACATACTTTTAAGAGCTCGGTCTGGACATTAGTTCGAGATTTTTGAGTAAAAATTTTGTAAACTACTTTTTAGCTCAAGAATGAATTCAGGAGACTTAAAATAGCGTTTTAAAGAACTTTTGAGATTTTTCTTATGCCGGGAACCCTTAGGGGCATTTTGGTAATTTGGCACCCGGAGAGGGGTATTTTGGTAATTTTCTTAGCAAAGTTTTTCAAAGGACTTTTTAGTCTAGGAAGGGTTGTAAAACACCTGAAAGGCTATTTTGAAGTTGATTCAGGGCGTTGCGGTGATAGCGAACCCCCGGGGGCATTTCAATAATTTGCCTCCCATAGGGGGTATTTTGGTAATTATTCCTATAAATTGCTTTGAAGGTCTGTTGGTTTGGGAAGGGGTGTAAGACATCCGAAAAGTTATTTTTAAGGGATTTTGAGATGTTTGTTGGGGCGATGGCCGCCAAGAGATTTTTTGGTAATTTCACATAAGCTGGGGGTGTTTTGGTAATTTTTTGCTTTAAAATTTTTGAGGGACTCTTTGTTCTATAAATGTTGTAGTACATCTAAAATATAGTTTTAAAGCGATTTTGGGGTGTTGGTGGTGTAGCGGCCATTAGGGGGTATTTTGATAATTTGCCATGTTGGCGTTAAAAATTTTGGAAACACGTGTCACTAAGCGTCCAGAATGGTGAGAAGTGAGGAATGATGTTAATACATTAAAATAATGAGATAGTAGCTATTGCTAATGCGTTGGTAAGCTGGGTTAAGGGTCCAATTATTAGATCAGATTAACAAACTGTCATAAGACGTTATAAATAATTAAATGGGAAGGGGTAGAATTGGTAGTGTGTATATATATGTTGAATGATGACTAACGAGTAGAGTATGATTTGACTAGGTGATGTAGCTCGTTGCGATTAGAGATTGTGAGTTTCTTCGGTTATAAGTCAATCAAGTAAGGACAATTCAGTTCTGTTATGTTAATTCATTGTTCGATTAACATGCCAAGTCGATGACGTGTTGTTGAATTCTTGTCATTATGATTGGACACCGGTAGTCATTCTGACCAGTATATGCATATTTGATCAATTGTGCTGTTGAGGACTTAGGGTAAATAAATTCCCTTGGTCTGCCTGTTGATGGAATTGAGCGAGGATAATGGGTGTCCTAATATGCTATGATTCGATTCAATTAGCATACCCGAAGTTGATGATGATGTTGCGTAGGGGTTATCGTGTGGTTGTTGTGAGATGTCGACAGTCATTGATAGTCGATATCTTTTCTCTTTGAGAACACCATTGAGGACTTGTGGCAAACTTTTCCCAAGCCTGCCCTATCGTTAATGATGATGTTGTTGAGGTCATTGCGTGTTGTTGTGAAATGTCGGCACTTATTGGTAGTCGACATTTCTCTTATGTAAGAACGTTGTTGAGGGCTTGCGGTAATCTTCTCCCAAGTCCGCCCCTGTTGATGATGTTACGTTGAACTCTTGTTGTTAGGTCTGAACACCAGTTGATCTTCTGATCCGGTATTCCTTGTTGAGCTGTGTTGTTAAAGACATAAGGTGAAATAAATTTTCCTTTAATCCGCCCCGCTGAAGAAGTCCTGCTGGTGGGTTGTGAGGTGGTTAGGGAAAGCACTCTAGATGAGTTCCCTTCTTGTTGACAATGTCTCTCCTATTTATTTGAGACTGAGATGAACATCCCGTAAGATGGGACATCAATATGAGGAGGATGACCTATGAATTATGATCACTGGCCAAAGAGGATGAATGTCGCACGAGCAGAGTCTGTCATGTCTGGTCTAGTCCTGTATGTCGTGTCCACGTGTATTGCATTTGATTTTCTTTTGATGTTGATGATTTTAATTATTTGTATTTTAATGATGTTTATCTTTACGACATTGGATTTCGGGTTCACTTGCATAGTCAGTCAGTCAATCAATCTTGTCCATGAGGAGGTGGCAGTAATGCTAATCTGTTAGGCATTAAAGCCGCTCAGTCTAACAAAAGAAAAATTATCATTTGACAAGTTATGTTGATGCTGAAATTTATTGACTACTCTTGACTCATTGCTATCGTTGAGATAGTTATTATTCCTCCGAGTCTCTTGAATCATTTGTACACGATACTCCTCGTGTTGTCTTTACTGGGCGATTTGCGCTCATTCCTTATGCTGTATTGTGCAGGCTATAAGGTCGATCAAAGAAAAAAAGCTAGAAAAGTTGAGCAAGGGGATAAGTTGGGTGAGGTAAGACAAGATGGAAATGGTGAGATAAAGATTGAGCTGCGTGATAGGCTGATAGGAGTCACACGACTACAGTCGTATATTAGGTTGTAACCATTCATGTTGTTTAGAGACTTGAAAGTCTTTCGCTGCAGTATGATGTATGTTTGTAAGAAATTTTTTGTAAGGACGCATTTTGGAGCGTTTATTAATGATGTATGAGTATGAGGATGTAGTTACTCTGTATTCAACACAGAATTATAAATGTCATTATGGTCGATAACTCAGCTTAGTGACGTCACCTGGGTTGAGGGTGTCGCACAATCCTTGGAGGGACTTGCCTTCATATAGTACTCCAATTTACCAATAAGGTTGACTTTTGACTGGAAAACCTTAATCAAGGGTTCCACAACTAATTAAGTAATACTAAGCAGAGAGTACGCATATCAGAGCTTTTTAATACAAAGCAACATGATAATGAATTGGCATCCGACATACACCATAAGACGGCAAGCTCTCACCTTTAGGTTCATAACTTCAACCAGAAATGTTACAAATGTACCTCTTTAACTTTAAGCACTAGCTTTTACCTTCTTCCATACCTAAAGATTAGAAGAGGAATATGAAGAAAAGAGTAAAGAAAGAGACTAGGAATGAGAGCACTTATTGCCAAATGAGAGGCACCCTCAAAGTATGATGGCTAGGAATTTTCTAGATAGAGAGACGGATAAATACAATAACCTCTTAAGGTTTCATTTAATGATTATCATCTTAAAAATATTGTCAAATGAATAAATCTCTATCAATCTAAAAATATCCACATATTCAAGAGATACGTACAATAAGTTGTGGCACATTCATCAATGTTTTAGTTCTTTACCTTGACACGTAATTTTACACGTAATTTGGTTGCAATATGCTTTCCTTAGTCTCACAGATAAACAAGAAGTACATTTACACACGCGTGCGTGCATGCGTGTGCGCATGCGTGCACGCGCACACACACACACACACACACAACACACACATACCATTTATACATATATTATGTTGTATCTATATATTAGATAATGACAGGTAATCAGTATTATAGGTACCACAGTTATAAAACATGGAGTAACAAGGAGAGGGCTAGTCTTATGCCTTACAAAGTGTGAAAAAAATGCACAAAAGCAGGCCAAGGCATGGGTGGGCATGTGGGGCACAGTTCTCTGACTAGGAGTTTGAGCTCTCTAGATACAATTTTCCTACCGAAGGCGAACTTAAGGTCCATGCAATTCTTGAGCCATGGCCAATAGTCTGATGATAAGGGTAGTAGTTGGACTTGGTTATGTATTCCTGGGTAGGTTCAGCATTGACAAGAGGAAGGGTTATGGAGTTTAACTTGATTAAACCTTTGAGAAGCCCTCTTAACTCTTCTCAAGTCACATGGGTACTCTGGGTTGGACTCCAGCAGCCTTTTCTTGTTAGGTCGCATTTTCTCTCGCTTAAGCTAACACTTTCAGTAGTTGTCATTGTCACTGGCCACTTAGATGGTATCCTCGTGGGCCTAGTGGTACCAAGAGTAGGTAAGGCCAATCAGCGACATGGAATTCCTGGAGTTTCAAAGTTTCACCCCTTCTATAATGCTTTAAGAAGCTAGCAAAGTATGTATGGTACTCGCCAACATTTCCTTTTTAACCATGAACAAGACGAAGGCTAGTTGCTTCTATTTTAGGGGGTAAGGCTTGACAATTATGTTACCGGGAGTGAGGAGCATGACCAAACATTTTAGAGGAGAAGTGGGGTAAGGATGATTCCTTGAGACAGGAAGGATGTCGTTAAGGTCATATTTGGTGACATACAAAGTATGCAATGGTTTGTGTCTGGTAGGGGTCATCCTGGCACTTGAGCCCCCAGACAAGGCAACTTGAGGCATTGGGGGGATGACATTCATAAAAAATGGTTGGTGGTAGGGAACAACTAGTTGGGGTGTGGTTTGCACAAGAATAGTGCTGGCGGGGAAGGTTGGCTTTCAGGATAGGCAAACTGAAGCAATTCAAGGGCAAGATCGATGTTTAGGTGCTGGTTGGCCCATATTGGGGGTTATATTTTATCTTAATCAAGTCATGCATCTCCTAGGTACTTAGAACAAGGGTAAGGTGGGAGGCGGTAGTGTCTAAGGGTCGTTGCTACAGCACTTGACCAAGGTCGACCTGAGGTGTGCGAGTGGTGGTGGTTACGACTAAAATGCCGGGCATCGAGAGCAGAGGTGCCGCAAGTCCTATAACTGAAGGCCTGGAGGACCAAGTAATGATGGTCGCGACACTGAGAGATGGGTAACGCAAACACAGTGAGGAGCTTTGAGACCTTGAGAGATGGGTAACTACAAATTATAAGCCTTCTATTAATTTTTGCACCTCTAGAATTAAAAGCCATAAGAGATGATTGATAGTCTTGGAGATCAGTGTAATGGTAGAAGTAAGGCGTTAGACTGCAGTATCTATGATAGTGAATACATTTGGTGCATTCATCCCGAGGGGCAGGGGGATTTGGAGTGGGACGGTACTGGTCTCCTTTTGATCCTCGAGGTGATGCTCGTCTTGGATAGTTAGGTTGAGGCTTTAAGCTGGTAGTCCTAGTAGTCTTGCTTTGCTAAAGGCATGGTAGGTTGCGTGTGTCAAACATGGATGAACTACACTATAATGACCTCCCCAATAATGTCACCAAAATGATGTGAAGGAAGTGGGTTCATAGGTCATGTGTACGTGGAGACGTCACAAATAATGCAGTCCCAATAAAAAGACATTCCTCCAACTCTCAAAATATGCGTATTAGACTTGGCATGATCAGGTTGGTCTATTGCAATGGTAACAACTTCCAAAATATTATTAAAGCACTATTAATTATAGGGGATATATACATATATGAGGGTCGATCCCACTCCACTGATTTGGAGAAAGAGTTATTTTTCTAACTGTCATAGGGCCATCCACGATACTCATGGACGGCCCAGACTACTTTCTTTTCAAAATTCTACATCTAAGTGCTACTCTTAGCATCGGTTAGGAGCCCACAAATCAAAAGGATCTAAAAAGCAAAAGGATTAAAGGGCAATAAGGGGGTAAGGACTAACCGCTATTCTTAGTAGCGGTTAGTCTGAGAGTTGAAGACTTAGGTAGCGTTTGAAAATACTTTCAATTTTGATTTTATGCTTCCAAAAAAAATCAGTTTAGTTTCTTTTTTAACAAAGACAAATCAGTGTTTGATTACCTAATTTTTATTTTGAGTTTTTTCTTTAGTGGTGGTTTGCGATGGCGGGCGTGGCAATGGTCGGCGGCGGTGGCTGTCCACTGCCGGCCAGCGGCTGCCGGTGGTCACCAACAGCCGTAGTCGGCAAGGGGTAGTTGTGGTGGTGGGAGGTGATGGCGGGAGGTGATGGCATTAAAATAAAAACCAAAACTGAAAACCCAACTCTCTTAAATGGAGTTTTCAAAAATAACACTGTTTTAAAAAATGAAGAAAAAAAAAATTACGTGTCAAACGCGTTTATTTTCTTTAATTTATAAATTAAAAAAATAAGCGCTACCGAACATAGTTTTAAACATGGATCACCTTCTTGCCCGCGCACACAAGATAAGAGAGCTTTTCCCAGCCCAAAAAGTGAGTGCTAATTGCTAGGTGTCCTAGGTATTAGCCAGTACCTATCCATCGCTTTCCTCTTTAAAAGAGGCTCTTTTCCATCGGCTGCTCCGTGGTAATCATGATGGATCCTGCATACTGATTGATCATGGCTATATTGCATGGTCATCAGCTGGGAGTCTTTAAACAACTGGATAAAGCTTCTACGAGAAATTGCAAAAATAACATCTTAGCAATACGTATAATGATTTTAGGTATCATGACACACACACACACACACATATATATATATATATATATAACCTCATGCAAAAGTTATCAATGAACTAAAATATACTCCTTTCTGCAATTAATGAGTGGTTCATTGTTATGATCTCTTGCTATAGCTCTCAGTTGACTAAATCTTTGTAAGATAACTGTAATGATTGACTTGCTATTGTAATAACCCTCTAATTGAACAAAATGTTTCTTTGTTCCGAAAGGAAAAAGAAAAAGACAAGACATTAAAGCCTTCAAGAAGCTCAGAAAATCATCACAACATATATAGTAGTAGTTCAAAACTACTGCTGCCCTTGTAATAATGTGGTGCTAATCAATGAAATAAATGTTGATTTAATCACAAAATTTTTCAGATAAGGTGATAGGACAAACCACGTAGGCACATGATAAGTGAAATAGATTAGTAAGTTTTTTTTTCTCACTTCTTAACATTTACTTTTGAGTAATTTTTAGTAGGATTTTTTGTAACATTAAATACTATTAATTATGGTACGTAACCATTATTCATCTATGTATGAATGAATGGTTGTAGACTCTTTATAACCTGGATTAAAGCTAAACCACTTTCTTTACTGAGTAATAAAGAACAAGATCGAGACAAAATCAAAAGTTTTATGAGAGAGATCAGAAAGTTTGAATTGAACGGAAAATCCGAGCTAGGGCCATGTATATAGCTTATATGGTTACTATACACATGAGATCCGAGGAGGGCATTGAGCGCTCGAGCCTAAAAGTGGAGAGGTAGTAGCAAGCAGTAGAAGACGGCGATGCAGTCAATAAGGAGTCAGCCAAACACTCAATGCATGTAGCCGTTTCAAACCATAAAGCTACTCTCGATCTGTCCCCTCTCCCTTTCCCTCTTCCTCTTAATTAACCCCAAAGCCAACCAAACCCATGTCCAACGGGTTTACTTTTTCTCTCTTTTCTTCTCAATCTGTCTCCCTCTTTCCTAATTCATCTTTCTCTCGTAATAGCGTGGGCTGTAGACAGAGGGTGGTCCATATTAATGAGCTTCATTCATTAATTTTTAACTCATATCTCGATCACATACACCAATTCCCTTTGATCATCCATCCATTCATTCATCCGAATCATCCTCACATCTCTGTACTTTCATCAAGTGTGTGCATGCTGTGCTCATGAACATATCTATCTAATCAAAATTGAACCCACAAAACACTTTGTTCCAAGTTTTCTAAGATTGATCGCAATCATTGGATCCTCAGGTGACCTCTCTAATCTGCCGAAAGAGGTTACCGGACCCCACCATTTTATTAAACCCAATCTAAAACCCCTCCCCCGGCCTCAATCACATTTAATGCGGATTATCACCATCTATTATAGTTAGCCTCTGCTCCTTCAACCCCCCTTCCCCACTTTAACTTGATGGAGGTTTCAGTTTCACTGCCACCCCAATCCACCACCCCACCAGCACCACCAGCACCAGCAGCAGCTATGGGCGACAAACGTTACATGATCCTTATAGGGCTCAACTACATGGGTCTCCTCTTAGGTTCGGTGTCTTCCAGTCTGCTCTCGAAATTTTATTTCAACCACAAGGGTTCCAGCAGGTGGGTCTCTACATGGGTCCAATCTACGGGCTTTCCTCTCCTCCTCTTCCCTATTTACCTCCCTTACTACCTCTTCAAATGCACCCAGAGAAAACCCTTCTCTCGTTTCACTCCTAAGATCTTCCTCCTCTCCGTGATGGTAGGCTTCTTGTTAGGCATCAACAACCTCCTCTTCTCTTGGGGAAATTCCTATCTCCCGGTTTCAACCTCGTCTCTCCTCCTTTCCTCCCAACTCGCCTTCAATCTTATCCTCTCCGTTATAATTGTTAAACAGAAAATCACTTTTTCTAATCTCAACTGCGTCGTCCTCCTGACACTCAGTTCCGTTTTACTAGGCTTGCAGGGCGGTGGGTCAAGCACCACCCCGCAGGGCCTGACCCGCACCAAGTACCTAATCGGGTTCTTTTGCACCCTTGGTGCGGGTCTTCTGTTCGCGTTGTATCTCCCCTTGATGGAGATGATATACAGGAAGGTGTACTGTTACGCGATGGTAGTGGAAATGCAGCTGGTAATGGAGGTGGCGGCGACAGCGTTGGCCTTCTCAGGGATGGCGTGGGACGGAGGGTTTTCGGAGATGAGGAACGAGAGTTCGAGGGTGTTTGACCTGGGTCCGAGGGCTTACTGGTTAACCGTAGGGTTTAATGTGTTCACATGGCAGCTGTGCTTTCTGGGCACGGCTGGGATGATCTTCTGCACGACGTCGTTGACGAGCGGGATCTGCATGACGGCGCTGATGGCCATGAACGTGTTGGGAGGTGTCCTGGTGTATGGGGACGAGTTTGGAGGTGCAAAGGTGGTGTCCACGCTGCTGTGCGGGTGGGGGTTCTGTTCCTATGTGTACGGGGTTTACGTTAACCAGAAGAAGAGGAATGAGGAGGAGAGGGCAAAAGATAAAGTAGTGAACGAGAGTCAACAGCTTCAGCTTCAGCTTCAGCTGATGGAGATGTCTGCATGAGATTCTGCTCATGTTTCCTTGAAAAGTTTTAGTCGCTGGTATGAATATGAAGGTGGTTTTTAGAAGTTTTTGTAGTGTCATGACCTCCAGGTTTTTAGCAATAGATGCAAGCCCCACCTGACTTGGCCGCCATGTCTTAACGTTAAAGACCAAAATTTTCAACAAGTTAATAACTTCTCTTTCCATCATCAGGGTCAGTGAATAGTGAGTGACACACACACAAACACACACAGCTTTGTTATGGCAAATATAACTGGCAACATGTCAGGGATCCATTCACATCCTTTGCATGTTTACAAACTTTTTTTTACGGCGAAAAATGTGTGTTACTTAGCAAAAGAATGGGATTGTAGTCGATTAGGATGAGCACTTCTGTTGAAAAATATGGTAAAATCAATTTTTCATTTGTGCATTCTCATATACATCGCTCGTATCTTATGTAGCAAAAACACTTCACTCCTACTAACTATTGAAATTACATTAAACTATACTTTTTTATTTTTCACTTCGGGAAATTGACATAATTAAAAAAAAGATGCTAACACCCTCTTATAAAAAATAAAATTGCCCTTCTCAGCCCTCCCACCTTCGATTCATGCCTCCAACCTCCCACCTTCTCATTTTGCCTCCCCCTACCTCCACCTACGACCGACATACACAAGGACAGTCGCACACCCCCACCCCCCTAAAACATAAACAACCCACCACCAAAACCAATGGCCCTCGCTCCACCTTTTGCCTCCCTCTACCTTCACCCTATTGCTAGCCTACCCAGACACAACCCCACCACCTAAAAGCCAACCACCACAACTAATCACCCCACCAACCACCGCTATGAACCAACTGCAATCATAATCGACTACCACAAGCAACAACATCTTAACTTACCATAATCCCGCTCTGTCCAAACAATTCACCGCCATAACCAGTAGAGATAGAAAAAGAGTGCATGAAGAACTACAGACTGTGGGTCGGTGGGTGGGTTTTAGAGATTAGGGATCTAAGATCTGTGTGTAAGGATTGTCAATGACGTGCAGTGATTAGGCAAAATGTGGTTCGCAACGGGATGGGGTGTGGGGGAGGGGGCGCTGGGCTAGGCATCGACAGTGATTGGCAGTGATAGGTAGTGAATGTCTCCATGATGGGGCGGGGGGCGGGTGAGAGGGACACGATAGTGGTGTAATGGCAGTGTGCATGCGTTTGCGCGTGTGTACCCATGCACGTGTTTGCATGATAGGCGATGCGTGTGCATCGCCAGCGTGTATGTGTGCATGATGGGTAAAGAGCAAGAGTGGAATAGGTTCTGTGGTGGGATGGTGTTTGGATAGGCGGTGGTCACCAGTGTATGTATGTATAATGGCATAAGAAAGTCTTTAGAGGCAGTGGCTGGGCATTGCCTAGCAAAGAGGAAAAAGAAGTCCTAAGGCAAATCACAGGGCGCGGGGAGTTATAAGAATAGATAACAAAGCCATGTGTGTTTTAGAATAAACTTCGGGAGTGCTCAGTGTAATTTACCCTACCACCTTCATTAATTATCATAAGTCACTTATACCACTTAAATGTAAGAGGAGAAGGAGCTTCTAGTTGTCGCTAGAACGAGATGCTTCATACCTTCATCTATTGTAACACTGCAATTGTAATGGATTACAAGAGTTGGTTGTACGTCTCTAAACCAAAAATTTCAAGTTTTATGTACCTCTATATACGAGTCCTTATTGAACAAACTTACAGTTTTAGTATTAGTGTTTTATGGTCTGTCTTTCCATATATTTCGACAGCCTAAGTCTCTTTATGTTATGTTTGCACGCTGGATAAGAGCTCTAGATATGATAAAAATAATCATATCCAGTGTTTAGCCACGCACACACGGGCAGATAAAATATCCGACGAATTTGTTACATCCGACTTCGGTGCTATAATTCTATATTGGGGGAGGTTTATTTCATTTAGACACTTGGGATAAAAGAATGATGGTTGAAAAAAATAGAAGAGCACCACTAGCGCAGCACCCACTGCCGTTGCTACTGACCTTCTTCATCCGCCCTTGCATTTTGAGATCGATTATTGGTGATTGGTGGTCTTTGTCTCTTTTTTGCGCCGACTACCCCATCCACCACCACCAATGGGTCAGCAACATGTTAATAAACGATTGTTGTTGTAATTGGTGGTGGGTGTAATCTGTGGCTCATAAGGGTTAGTGATGATGGTGTTGTTTGAGTTCTGGGATCTATGGGCTTGGTGATGGTGGGCAATGATGGTGGTTTTGGGTTTCCAATTGGCAATTAGATGGTAATTATAATGGTGGTGGTGAGTGCAATATGGCGGTGTGTTGACGGAGTTAGTGGCAGGTATGTGGTGGCTTCGTAACGGGCGTTAGACGGTGATCATAATGTTGGTGGGTTTACAATCAGTATTAGATGGTGGTTCTGTGGTAGTGTCTTGATTGTGTTGGCGGTGGGTGGTGCATTTGGATGTTGCTTGCTGCAGGTGGTGAAAGGGGAAGTATAATCCAATCCGCTACGGTGCCAAACAGTTAGAAAAATTGCTTATCCGGAGCCTGTAACCTGGGTTTGATCCAAATGAGGGACATGATTTATATCTTATCCAGCTGTATCCCACAGGATATGCTATCCTCACTTATCCGACCATATCCAGACTTATTCAATTGAATAATCTTGCACTCCAAATGCAGTGTTTGGGTCTAACTATCATAACTTTGTTAAATTCCAAATAAGTATTATGTTGGGATCAAGCACTAACCGCTGCTCCAAAATTAACTCTTGTCAGTATATTTGCTTTTACTTCTAGCATAACAGCAAGCGCACATGGTCGAGTCATGAAAAAGCAAGGGGTTTCCTCTCTATCCTCACTCATCGGGTAAGAACTTCCAGGCAGATTGATTGAAAAAATCATGACTATATTTAACAATTTGATTCAGGATCGGTACACAAAGATTTAAGGTCATATCTTACATAAGGGAGTGGATTCATGCGAGTAAACTCCAATCTGCCAACAATCTCACCCCTAGATAAACCCTCGGGGACTTAAAAGCATGAGCTACTCTGATACCAGTTGTTAGAAAATATGATCTTCCTTTCTAAAAGTTCTTTTGATTTCTCATATGACCTATCATATGCATCTTCAAATCTTTCATTATCACTATCACTACTATAAAGTTTACCTCATGATGTGTTATGAAGCATAAATTAGCTTGCTGGTAGTTCTCATTTTCCTCATTACTCGATTCAAAGTCACTCCATATTGGAGTACAGTAAACATTCGATGCTCTTTCATTCTCCTTGTTCTCTTTCTTAGCAAATTATCTTCTTTCAACTCTCCCTCATACATCTCTTATTTTATTGTTCACTTCTCTTCATTGATATTATTTTATTGTCTTCTTCCATCATTTCTTTTAAAACATAAGAATTTCTCAAAATTCTTTGCAATCATTACGAAATCTTCTTTGCCAAAATCCACTCCATCATCACCTGACTCATTGGTCGAGGATGAAACCTTAAGAGCAATTGAACTAGCTTTCTTCTTAGTTCTTCTTGAACAAATGACATGAATTGCATTTTCTACACCATTAAGGAGCACATCAGCTCGTCAAGTGAAAAGGTGTTAGTTCTTGGATTGAGTGATTTTTACATCCCAACCCCTTGGCAAAGACCTAAATCACCTTTATTACAAGATCTCTATTAACAAATTCATTTCCTAATTTTTCAAAGGATTCAAAATATTAGTAAAACAAGTTTTCATGCCCATAACAGACTCATTTGAAATAGTTCATAATCTCTAAACAACAAACTCGGATTAAAATCTCTTATAAGGGAAGTTTCTTCAAAGTAACTTGTAACATGTCACAAATATTCCTAGCGAAATCACACGTGATAGCTACATTAAGTTCATAGTGTCCAAAGGATCGGACAAATATGACAAAATTTTCCTTTAGCATTCATACATAATATTTCTTACCATGATCATTATAATTCGGTTTGGATTTAGGCACTTCCAATTTGTCAACCACCTTTGTGGGAACAAATGGGTCATCCTCTACAATATCCCACATTTGATAGTCTTGTAATTCTAAATAAATTAAATGCTCCCACACTATAATTGGTCCAAGTAAAAAATGGAGGCTAAAGCTACCCTTCAGTCCTCCAACGTAAGCCATAATCAGTTGACTATATTGTTTTGACCCAATATATCAAGAACCGAGACTCTGATACCAATTGTAGGATCAAGCGCTTACTGCAGCTGCAATAAAGCAATTCTGTTAGTAAGTCTGCAAATTTATTTTCTTATAATTGGTATAGCAGCCATCACACACTGTCAAATACACAAGAGAGTAGATGGACGTGGTCATCCTTCGACAAACTAACAATCCGTCCCCTAGATACACCCAAGGGGGACTCGAAGTTGTGATCTACTTGATACTAATTGGTAGGATCAAGTACATACCACTACACCAAAACCAACTGTTGTTAGTTAGGGCAAATTTTATTTACTTATACTCCTGGTACAGTAGCCAATGCACACAGTCAAGTATAAAAAGGAGTAAGGAACGCAACCAAACCCTCATATGCCAACGTATACTATAGTAATCCACCCACAAATTCAATTGTCGTACATATATAGCTCCATTATGAGTCTACCAGGTAGCCACCAAAGTCTGCTACTACAAATTTTACAGCAATGGATCTCTACACACCAGAGACTTTATCTTGGCAATCGTAAGCCAAAAAAAATGAGAGTGATTGTTAGTACTATTTTAATATTTGTTTGTTGTAGTACATCTCATGAAAGCCAAAGTCTTCGAAATAGTAAAGATTGCCATAATACGTACATTGCTTAATTGCAAATATCTCAAAAAATGACAGAATTGATATCTCAAAGAATGATAGAATTAGGTGTCGTGGGTGAGTGGCCTAATGGCTGGGACAGATTATTACAAGACCTTGGCACCAGGTTGTTTATTTTATTATTACTTGATTTATTTTAACCTTTACAAAACTTGTGTATAAATAGGCTTGCATAATGAGAGTGGATGTAACTAATTTTATTCAATGGATTATGTTACATGATACCAGTTTAATCGATTTTACTAGTATCTTTTCAATTCTGTTTGCATGGCTTCCTTCAACATAGACGTGGCAACGCTTACCAGTGACCCGTAGGTAGACTCCGCCTGGGGCCAAAAATTCCACATAGGCATTTATTTTGTCGATTCTAAAAATTTGAGAGAATTTTTCCACCCCAACCCGTAAGGGCCACGTAAAAGTAGGTAAGATATGGGTACACTCGTGGGAAAACTTAACTTAGGGTTGTAAATTTTACCTTTTAATCATTTTCATGGTTATCTTTTCTTTTTTATAAGTCATCGCAACTCATACATCAGTTCCAAGCCTCTAAATAGGTACTTCTAGTCACGCTACTGGACAGCCTACTGCCTTCTGCCACTGTCCACCATCTATTTTAGGTATGGGATTGTGCCTAATTTATATTGTTTGTGAGTGTATGCATGTGTGTGGGTGCTTGCATTTGTTGTAATTCTTGTTGGTAGTTCGTGTGTATGTGTGCGCGCGGGAGCGTGTGTGTTCATCTGTTATTCTCTTGTGTGCATTTGTGCATCAATTATTATATTGTGTTTGTGTGCATGCACATTGGTTATTCTGTGTGCTATTAAACATCTCTCTGTGTGTGTGTGTGTATCCTGTGTGGGTGTGGGTGTGGATGCTCTATGTGTGTGTGTGTGCGCGCGCGCGTGCACGCGTGTGTGCACGAGTATATTTGATGTGTGGGTTCTGTGCTTGTACGTATGTGCATCTATGTAGTGTGTGTGCTGAAAGAAATGGTATTTCTTTTTCCTGTTTCATTTGGTATACATGGAAGCTGCTTTATAGCATGAGCAGCTTGGTTAAGTATGGAAAAGAATCAAGAAATTTTACAGCTTTTACAAACATGATTTTGCCAATATTTTAGGAATGTATAATCCCTGTAATTCCTCTCCGTAATTCACGTGATCCCCAATTTCAGCTCATGTCAACACTCCCCCTCAAGTTGGTGCATAGATATCTCTAATGCTCAACTTGTCAAGAGTTATGGAAGACTTTGCTTGAAACTGCTTTTGTGAGGATGTCCGCCAACTGCTCTTCTGATTTCACAAAAGGGAAACGTATTATCTTTGCTTCGAGCTTCTCCTTGATAAAATGCCGATCCACTTCTACATGCTTTGTACGATCATGTTGAACTGGATTTTCAGCAATCTGTATTGCTGATTTGTTATCGCAAAACATGTTCATAGATGACTTTGATGAATAACCAATCTCTGCCAATAATCCTTTTAGCCAAAGTAGTTCACACAGTCCTTTAGCCATGCCTCTAAACTCGGCTTCCGCACTAGAAAGAGCAACTACATTCTGCTTCTTACTTCTCCAAGTGACTAAATTTCCCCCTACGAATGTGAAGTATCCTGACGTTGATCTCCTATCAGTGGCATTTCCTGCCCAATCTGCATCTGTATACCCATCAATATCCAAGTGGTGGTGTTTTCTGAACATGAGTCCCTTCCCAGGAGAGGACTTTAAGTATTGTAAAATCCGGATTACAGCGTTCATATGATCTTTACTTGGATTGTGCATAAATTGGCTAACTAGGCTGACAGCAAATGCAATATCTGGTCTTGTATGCGACAAGTAGATTAACTTGCCTACAAGTCATTGATACCTCTCCTTATTTGTGGGAATCTGGGCTTGATGTTCTCTTAGTCCATGATTTTGAACTATAGGAGTGTCAACTGGTTTACATTCAAGCATCCCTGTTTCAGCTAACAAGTCCAAAACATATTTTCTCTGTGAGAGGAAGATTCCTTGCGTAGAGTGAGAAACTTCTATTCCCAAGAAATATTTGAGTCCCCCGAGGTTCTTCATTTCAAACTCAGTTGCTAAATACTCTTGCAAGCTTGTAATCTCCTGCTCGTCATCCCCTGTGATTATCATATCATCAACATAAATGATTAAGGCTGTCACCATACCTTCTCGATGTTTCAAGAACAAGGTGTGGTCAGCATTGCTTTGCTTAAAGCCGTGCTTCTTCATGGCCAAGCTGAAGTGTTCAAACCATGCTCTTGGGGACTGTTTTAAGCCATAGAGCGCCTTATGTAACTTGCACACAGTTCCTTCTTGAGAACTCATAAAACCAGGTGGAATATCCATATAAACTTCTTCTTCGAGATCTCCATGTAGAAAAGCATTTTTCACATCGAACTGATGTAGTGGCCAGTCTAAGTTAGCTGCAAAAGATAGTAGCACCCTGACTGTATTTAACTTCGTGACTGGAGAAAAAGTTTCTTTGTAATCTATACCATAAGACTGAGTGTATCCCTTTGCTACAAGTCTTGCTTTATACCGATCTATTGATCCATCTGCCTTGTACTTGATGGAAAACACCCACTTGCACCCAATAGTTTTTTTTCCTTCAGGTAGCGGCACCAGTCTCCATGTGTTCATATTTTCTAGTGCTGTCATTTCTTCATTTATTGCTTGGATCCATTTTGAGTTGCTTAAGGCCTCCTGTACCGAGTTTGGAATGTGTTCTGAGGATACCTTGTGTACAAAGGCTTTAAGTGGATCTGACAAGCGTTTTGTACAGACATAGTTGGCAATAGGGTACCTCGTCCTATTTCCCTTATGGTCTGGAGAATATCGGCTTGGTGGCTTGCCATGATTATGCCTGAAAGGTAATTTATAGCCAACAGATTCATTAAATTCTAAAGTATGTACCTCAGAGTTGGGAAGGACATGAGAATCTAAAGTATGCTCTTCTTCAGTAGATTGTATAGACTGCTCTTGACCGCAAATTGAACCGGTCACATCATCTTTCATTACTCCTGATTGAGTTTTGGGTGCATCCTGTGATAGTAACTGGGCTGCCTTATTCGCATCAATAGTAACTTCTTCACATTGTGCTGGTGTTGTACTGTCAAAACCCGGCCATCCTTCCCACATATTCTGCTCTTCACAAACTTTCTCCCCCTGAAGAGAAGAGTGGTAATTTGATTTTGAAAAGAACATTTCATATTCTAGAAAGGTGACATCCATTGTGGTATAGAGGCGCCTAGTCGAGGGATCAGAACACCTGTAGCCCTTTTTATGGTTCCCGTATCCAAGGAAAATGCACCTAACAGCACATGGATCAAGTTTGGTTCGTTGTGTTTTATGAATGTGCACATATGCTACACAACCAAATATTCGGGGTGGAAGCGTCAAGACTGAAGGCAGCGGTCTATAATGAGCAAGAGTTTGTAAAGGAGTCTTAAAGTTCAATACTCGGGA
The DNA here is from genome assembly GCA_033070095.1 of Escallonia herrerae. Lineage (NCBI taxonomy): Eukaryota > Viridiplantae > Streptophyta > Magnoliopsida > Escalloniales > Escalloniaceae > Escallonia > Escallonia herrerae. The sequence continues at coordinate 42,141 of JAVXUP010002142.1, read as the reverse complement.
TGGCATTTGGTTGATTAAATACACAGAGGCCACAACTGCATCTGTCCAATATCTTTGGGGTACATGTGCTTCTGTCAAAAGTGCTCGTGTTGTCTCAAGGACATGCCTATTCTTCCGTTCCGCAACTTCGTTTTGTTGTGGAGTATCTGTGCAACTAGTTTCATGAAATATGCCATGTTCTTGAAAGTATTGTTGCATTTCATTTTTACTATATTCGCCACCATTATCCGATCGAAGAATCTGAATGTCAGTGGAAAATTGAGTTTTGACCATCTTGTGAAAAGAGCGAAAAATACCGAAAAGTTCACTCTTATTCTTCATCAAATAGAGCCAAGTCATGCGTGTACAATCATCCACGAATAACACAAACCACCTAATGCCAGAAGAAATCATGATCGGAGCCGGCCCCCAAACATCCGAGTGTACTAACATGAAAGGTTTCTCACAATTTTCAAAGCTTATAGGATAAGGAACACGATGACTCTTAGCCAGAATGCAAGTTTCACAGCGAAATAAAGATTCATGTGAGTCCGAAAAGAAACTTGGAAAGAGATGCTTTAAGTACGAAAAAGATGGATGTCCCAGTCGATAATGCCATAACCAGATTTGTCTTTCCTTGTCATTGGTTCCATGTGCAGTATTTGTCTGTCCAATACTCAGATCATCCATGTAGTACAGCCCTTCTCGTTTAGTACCACGACCAATAATCTTCTTGTTGCGAAGATCCTGAAACAAGCAAAACTTCGGATACATTAGTGCGCAACAGTTCAATTCTTCAATGACTTGTCCAATAGATAGTAATTTATTAGAAAGGGATGGAACTAGCAGAGTATTCGAAAGTGTAAAAGATGGCGAGAGTGCTACTTTTCCAGCCCCTGTGACCGGATATGTTACCCCATTGGCATTTGCAATGCATGTCCTTTTTTGTTGGCTTGTTTCAATAAAATCCTGTGCATCAAACGTCATATGATCTGTAGCTCCTGAATCAATAATCCAACTTATGTTACCTGGATTATCTAAGGCCCGTGTTGTATTTGCAGTAGCCGGTAGTACTCCTTGTTGTGGTATGAGGGACAACTGTGGCTCTGTATATGCGGCAGCAGAAGTGTCTCCGATATTCATAAGAGCAGCCCGACCAACGTCACGTTTCTTTTTTGCTTTAAGGTCATGCCACCATTCAGGATATCCATATAGCTTAAAGCAAGTGTCCCTGGTGTGTTTCGGATGTCCGCAATGTGTGCAGCCCACTTCTTCTCCTTGCGATTTTGGTTTTGTTGAAAAATTCTGTTTTCCATTTGAAGCCAGCTGAAGTGAAGGTTGTTGCTGTGACTTTTGTCCCTTTGAGATCATGACTGCACTATGCACAATATCATCTTTTGTTAACATCACTGATTGTCTTAAATCTTCTCGGCGAACATGTGCATATGCTTGCTCAACCGTGGGAAACGGTTTAAGCTGAAGCACATCTCCTCGGATGTTATCAAGTCGATCATCTAGCCCGTCTAAAAAAGTATAAACTCTATCTTCCTGTAAAATAGAGTTATATTTCTCTATATCAAATTCGCATTTCATTGGATTTGGTCGCCGAAAATCGATTTCTCGCCACAAGCCTTGAAGGTTGTTGTAATATGTCTCGATAGATCCTTCACCTTGCCTCATCCTTGTCACTTTTCGTTTGAGATCATAGACTTGTGAAGTGTCAGCCCCGTCAAAATACGTTGTAGCAATTGCATCCCAAACCGCTTTGCCGTTGGAAATCGAATGTAATTGCTGATTAGTTTTGGATCCATGGAGTTGATTAGCCAACTCTTCACCACTGCGTTTTCAGTCCTCCATTTTCTGAAACTAGGATCTGTCTCTTGTGGCTGTGGAAGATCTCCATTTATGTATCCCAGCTTGTCTTTGCCCGAGATATACATCTCAACAACCTGGGACCAAAGTCCGTAGTTTGTATCATCTAGCTTGATGCCGATCGGTGCCGCAAGTGTCTCCTGGGTTGCTGCCGTTGGAGTCTGATTCATTATTTGAGATAATCTGGATGTCAAGTCTGCAAGAAAAGAATTCTCTGCTCCTATTTCAGAATTTCCGGTGGATGGAGTTCTCTCTCCCATTCTCTCAGCTCTCTTGTTTCTCCCACTTCTTTCTTTCTGCTGTTTTACAGAAAAAAAAGAGTCTGAAAGTCCTAGGACCTCTGCTCTGATACCATGAAAGAAATGGTATTTCTTTTTCCTGTTTCATTTGGTATACATGGAAGCTGCTTTATAGCATGAGCAGCTTGGTTAAGTATGGAAAAGAATCAAGAAATTTTACAGTTATTCTCTTGTGTGCATTTGTGCATCAATTATTATATTGTGTTTGTGTGCATGCACATTGGTTATTCTGTGTGCTATTAAACATCTCTGTGTGTGTGTGTGTGTATCCTGTGTAGGTGTGGGTGTGGGTGTGGATGCTCTATGTGTGTGTGTGTGTGCGCGCGCGTGCACGCGTGTGTGCATGAGTATATTTGATGTGTGGGTTTTGTGCTTGTACGTATGTGCATCTATGTACTGTGTGTGCATGTGTTATGTATGTGTCTGTGAGTGCCTATTACTCGTTGCATGTGTGGGTCTATTACTATGTGTGTGCACGCGTGCATGTGTGCATGTGCGTGTGTGTGCATGTGCATGTGTACTTGTTGATAATTTTGTCTGCTAGTGTGCATCTCTTTCTGTGTTTATACTGTGTGTTTGTGTATATATTTAGTATGTACCCATACCCGTAATGGGTTACCTGTGTGGACCTGTTTGGCAGGTCTACTGAAAATCACTTATCTTCTTTCCTGCAATGCTACTACACGATCTTTGAACTCTTTTGCTCCATCCTTTCTTCATCAATCTGATCAACACGGCACCATTTCTGTCACTTAGCTTCTTTACCATAACAATTATCTGGCATGGAGTCGCACTATTACCATGATTCTTTAAGCTCGGCTTTATAAACGATTCCCATTCTCAACTCGTTATTGGCTCTCCCGATCATTCTCTTCGGCTTCAATGCAATTGTATGGTACGTTCTTGGTTGGTACATTCAACCATTTTGTTTATTGTCAATAGCCTATCCTTTGGACTAATGGTGCTAAAACTATTTGGGACGATCTACATGATCATTTTTCTCAACAATATGCGCCTCATCAAATTCGTCGTGCTATTTCAAATCATTTACAAGGAACTATCTGTCTATACATATTGTACTGAACTTAAAATCTTTAAGGATGAGTTAGTAATTTCAAAGATTTGACAATTTTGAACTCTGTTTTTAACTCACCAAAGGCCCAAAAGATAATGAGAAGATTTGTACAAACAAGATATCCAACTCCAAGAAGAAAAAATGGATTGAATAGAGGAACTACCGACTATTTGGCGATCACAGATGTGGCAAAATCTATTGTGACACATTATTTTGATAAATCGTCTCTTTGGACATAAGAAGATTATGTAAATACTTGCTCGAAATCTCACTTAGCCTATTCCATTGTGGAAGATAAACATTTTATTTTATAATTTGCCGTGATATATTTGATCCATGCATTAATCATGAAAAATGGGTACAAAATTTTGGCTGCTACTTAAGGCAATAAGGCTGAAAAAATATCTAAAATCTCAAATTCATATATTCGTACGTGTCGAAGTAAGGAGCTTACCATTCCTTCCAATCTTGTACATGTGACATCATGGAGATGCTTACTGAGTTTCTTGAATCCAATGAACTGACATATCTTTTTGCAAGGTCTTGATCCCTCATGTGCAGATATGTGAAGCCAGATTCTTTTCATGGACCACCTACCTTCAACCAAGGGCGGATCCAGAAAATCTAATCGGGGGTGCCAAAAAAGAATTAAAAAAATTGATAGCTAAGACAAAAATTTAAAAGGTTCAGGTTCATACAAAATATGAATAATCAAAAATATATTATAATAGCGTCAATATTGAATACATTAATACCAAATAGATTGCTCAATTTGATTATTTATAATATTTTTTGTTATGCATAGTGATTTATTTAAGTTGCTAAGGTTAGTCAACAATAAATTACTAATTTTGCATGAAAAAAACTTAACTCTTACTCTATAGATATATTACTATTTTGATTATCAATTATATGAGTACGTTAATCACGTATAAGTTAACAAATTATAAGAATTTAAAATAATAAAAATAATTAACCTTAATTTATTCTTGTCCTTTTGTATAAGAATTTAGAATTTAGGATAGAGTAAGAAAATGACAATGACAAAGACTATGACAAGGTACAAAGTATAAAAAATACAATAAAATGAAATCTTAATAAATTAATACTACAATATAGTGGCATTTTCATAAATATTTTATATATTTTAAATATATTTATTCATTATCCAAAAAACTAAAAATGGATTTTCAAAAATCTTGAGGGATGCCATGCCCCCCCCCCCCCTCCGGGTCATGGGGGAGGTCCGCCCCTGCCTTCAACCAAAAAACTTATTCTCTCTTGCTTCGAGAAGAAAGGCAACGCTCTCTAAACAGTTTTTTAGCCTTCTTTTCCTGAGCAAGCTACTATGACTTCACAGAGCTCAATTTTTTAGCCGGTCTACCATCACACGGCCTTACTGTTATAGTTCATCGGTGTGACATGGATTGTCATTCTAAGTCTCATTTTTAAAGTGTTAATAAATTGGGTCAGTGGACCCATTATCCGCCCACTAACAGATAATGTGTATTTGTTAGTTTGGATAAATACAGTTATTTAGAGAATATTTATCTCTTAAGTGTTTGAGATAAATACAATCTTTATCTCCTAAGAGTTGGAGGTAAAGCCAGTCTCTAATTGTATCTCTATATAAAGGCTAGAGATATCCCAATAAATCATAAGTCAATAGTAATAACCCTCTCTCTATAGCACTCTCTCTAGAGCAATCACCAAGCTCTAGGATTTGGTTCGTGGACGAAGAACTCGACTCTAGTAGCCGTTTTCGTACCTGCGAAAAAGATCAAGCGTGTTGGAGGCTCGTAACAACAAGGATCCTACGTCGGAATTTTCGGAGACTTCGTACGGTATGTTTTCGAACCCATTACAAGAAAAATGGATACCCTTCTTAGTGGAAAAATCGAGCCAACAGTCTTCTCAATGAGGTGGTTTTACTTCACCTGTATTGGTTCTTCTACTCGGAGCAGTAGTTCTACTATCGTGTCGTCTCTCAAGCCAATATTGCTTTCCTGGACTTTTACTACATCAAAAGCTATTGTTCTTGCATCGACGTTCATTGCAACATAACTTCAACAGTTGCTCTCTTTGCTTCCATCTGTTAACTTTCACCCATAAGCTACTCTTGGTGGTAAGTCATTTCATCTTGTAAATAATTCTTCCTCACCCCTACATAGATCATAAACTTCGATGTCACAGACCATATGGTCTCTGACATAAGTCTCTTTACTACTTAAAAAAAATTGCCTAGTTCGTCTTCAGTTGGTCTCCCGGATGGTTCCCATGTCTTGGTTGAACATGGTGGAGTGAATCCATTATTTTCCAATATTTTTCTTATTGATGTTTTATAGTTCCCTCCTTTCACTTTCACTTTCACTTACACTTATTATCTGCTATCAAGTTCATCACTTTCTCCAAGTGTTCCTTTAACTTTATTTGCTGATAAATGCGTGTTTCAGGACCTACAGACGAAAAAGAAGATTTTTCCAACGGGTAGACAATATGGTGGTATTTATCTTTTGGATTCATCTACCCCATCTTTTGCATCCTCCACAACTCATGGTTCCGACTTTGACCTCCGGGATCAGAATTTAGGTCATCTTCTATCTCCTAAATTAAAGACCTTGGATAGTAGCATTTTCATTTGTAATAAACGTACCTGTACAGTTTGTCCATTAACAACTTGTTTGCCGTTTCTTACTAGTATGATTTGAACAAATTCTCGTTTTGAATTAGTGCACCTTACTGTTTGCGACCCTTACTAAAAAACTGCATTCTCTAGTGCTCAGTATTCTTTAATAATCATTGATGATTATTCTCGAACCACTTGGATTTACTTAATGGATGCTAAATCTGAAGTAAATCCTCTTATTCCTCTTTTTTTTTTGACAATGGTGAAAACCTAATTCAATGTAAGCATACGATAATTTCGATCTTGCAATACTCATGAGTTCATCAATAATCAAACCTTTCAATAGCTTTTCAGTCTTGACTTTCTTCAACTGTTTATATTCTTGCTTCCTTAATATTGAATGTGCACTTTATTTTGAAGCCAGCCTACCTTTAGAATTTTGGGTTGAATCTATTCTTAATACCCCTTAAATTAATCAATAAATTACCTACGTCTTGTCTTCATAAGAGTCGCCACGTAAGTTCTCTTTCATAAGACTCCTTACTTAATCCCATCTCAAAGCCTTTGGCTATTTGTGTTTTGGATGTAACACATCTGCTCAACAAAAATTTCTTAAACGTAAAAGTTATAAGATTTTTGACATTCTTACCAGAAAAAATATATTGGCCAAGATATGAACCATGATTACTTCTAAAGTTCTTTCAACTCTGCAATCTTGCCTTTTCCACCACATGATTATGATGTAGCTACTCTTGATTATACCCCCATCCTTGACTGTGCCATGTTTCACTGACCCCAACAACTCTGCATTCTCTATTACATTCCCTTTCAGTCAATGCACGACTAGTCGATAGTCATGTACCTCTGCGATACCATAAAGACTACTATTTCTTGGTTAGCCACTTTGGTCGTTCTTCAGCTATGAGTTCAAGAACATCACATCCTTCAGCAAATTTTACAACATATAATCATTTCTCGCCTTGTCACTTTTTTGCTTCCTCTTTATTTCTTGATCATGAATTTAGTAGTATTTCTGAAGCTATGAAATCACAAGTATGTCATGATGCTATGCAGACTGAAATCAATATTTTTGAAGCTATAAAATCACAAGTATGTCGTGATGCTATGCAGACTGAAATTGTTGTGTTACCAACAACAATACATGGTCAATTGTCTCATCCACCTCGTAAGGAACCTATTGGCTCTAGATGGGTGTATAAGATTAAATAGAGACTAGGTGGTTCCAGTGAATGTTGCAAACCACGTCTTTCGCCAAGGGATGTACTCAAATCGAAAGGATTGACTATCATGATACCGTTTCCCCAGTGACAAAACTTGTTACTGTGCACGTTCTTTGTTATGATGTGTAATTACGGGATCACAGTCTTCTTTGACCTGGGAAGTCAAAGACCTTTTTTATTGCTGATTCCATATTATAGACCTTCGTCCTTTGGAATATTTTTCTTAGCATAGAGGTGGCACAGTCTCACCAAGGTTCTGCTCTTTTGTAAAGGCATTACACTCTTGATATTTTAACAGTTCTGGTATGACTAGCTCTCATCCAATTGAATTTTTAAAGGAACAAAAAACTAAATTATATGACTTGAATGGAGATTTACTATCAGACCCTTCCTCTTATAGGGTTATGGTTACCCGCTTGATGTATCTTATTGTCACTTGGTCTGGTACCAGGCACTTGGTAAACATCCTTGAGGCAGTTTATGCATGAGCCACATTAACCACACCTAGATGCAGCTTATCACCTCTTGGGGTACTTAAAAGCTACTCCCGTCACGGTCTCTGTTTCTTATCTACTTCCAATATTTCTCTTAGACCTTATTGTGATTCAGACTAGGCTAGTTATCCCATCAGTCGTCGTTTTCTACAACCAATTTTATATCTTTCTTAGTCCTAGACTTATATTTTGGAAGACAAAGAAACAAAATACAAGACCATGCTCTTCGACTGTGGTTGTCGCCACTTGTTAGCTTATATGGTTATCCTATTTATTTCGTAATCCTAACCTTTCTCCTTTGACTCCTCATCGACCTTATTACAACAATCAAGGAGCTTTTTGTACCACTGCCAACCCTATCTTTCATGAACGTACCAACCATATAAAATTGTCATGTTGTTCTTGAAAAGTTTCAACAAGGCTTGATTCACAAAGCAAAATTTACTCTGCCCTTTAGCTTGTAGATTTATCTACTAAATCTCTTGGTTGTGATCGGTTTCAAATTCTAACATCCAAGCATGGCAGTTTCGATCTTTATGCTCTAACTTACGGGGGCGTATTTCAAGACCTTGGCCACCAAGATACTCGCGATCACTAAGACATTTGGTCACCAAGTTGATCATTTTTTCATTATTTAATTTATTGTAGTTTCTATAGAACTTGTCTATAAATAGGCTTATATAATGAGATTAGATGTAACCAATTCTATTCACTAGACTATTTTATACAAGTCTTGGGTGTGGCGGCTAATGAACTACATAGTGATCTTGAGTGTTAAGATCCAAAAAGAAGTGACAATTGTAGGAGGGGCATATGATTTTGGTGATTAAAGAGGGAAGTGATGAAGAAATTGACCAGGACGCCATGTGGGTATAACACAGGGGAAAGAGGAAAGTGACGTGGAGGTTATGTATAACAAAGGAACTAAAGGCCATGCCTCTAGAGCTTAACAATTTTTTGAACGAAATGGAGTTTGACTGTCATTTAGTTTTGGTTGTAAAGGTTTTGATGTTGAAGGTGTTAGGTTGTAATTTTAAATAATTGAGGTGTTGGGTGCAATTAAACCATGAGTTTGAGGTGTTGGCTGCAATTAATCCCGCATGGGATGACTCTGCCATGCATATATAGATCCTCTTACAAGAGATTTTACGAAAATAGCAAACAATCGTCCCATCATAGGAACCTCCTCGGTGGATGAACCGTATACTTTTGCCATTGATAACTCTGTACACAAGGGTAATAAGCTCCAAACACCATTTTTCCTAAGGAGTACCTGCAATCAAAGACCAGAATAGCATGAAAACTTACATATTGAAGTGCTTGAGGACAAATGTTTGGTACACATATTTTATGGAACTTAGTTTTGATTTGGACCGGAATAATGAAAAACTAGATCAACGGACTCCAATTGTGAAAAGACAACAAGGAAAGGTGATATCTTAAAGTGTTACTGAAAACCATTTGTGGTTGGCTTGTTCAATTTTGAAGCAAGAACACATATATGCATCTATACTTACATATTCGTATACAATACTTACAAAAACATATATATATATATATATATATATATATATATATATATATGTACACATTCACAAATGTATAAATATACATATACACTATATATTTACACACGCGCGCGCGTGCCCGTGTGTATGTATAGTTCAAAAAACTAAACTTGACCCCTTTCAAGTTTAAAATTTTTCATTCTTGAGGAAAGGAGAATTTGACCATATAAAACTGGTAGCAGAGTAGTTTTGTAGGTATTCACGTGTAGAAACCATACATGTAACAACATCCATAAAAGACACTTTAAAGAAAAGGGTTTGACAGAAGATGAGCTTGAAAAGGGTATTTAAGCTATTATGAGTATTATTAAGGGTAAAAGAACCTCCAAAAAGATAAGCAATAAAGGGATGGGGATAACACCTTTATAAAATAGATGCTCTAGTAGATACAGAAGCATCTATTACCTGGCAAGATCACACATCTTATCAAATTAAAAATGAATCAAAACAGATCAATTCCTGGTCTTGATAACATAAGAAAGATTCCAGAAAATAATTTTAGTGATGACCTACTAAAATTATGAAAAAAGGATACACCTTGGGCGGTATTGACTTTAATGATAAAAGATTATATGGTTAACGTAAAACCAATGCAACATAGTCTTGAGATGATCTAGGAATTTCAAATACAGCTAGCCAAATAAGGATACGTTGATAAACAAAATCCAGCTTGCCAACTTTTTGACAAAGTTTGATTTATAAAGCGCTTATTGGCAAATCAAAACAGAAGAGTCATCAATTTATTAACTGCCTTTAACGCACCACAAGGATACGATTAATGGACGGTATTACCATTCAAATTGAAAAATGCTCCACTTTTATTTTAAAGAAGGATGGATAACATTTTTAAAAATCATGGAGACTACTGTATAGTGTACATAGATGATATATTAATATTCTCAAAAACCAGAGCAGGAGCAGAACATAAAAATCATCTAAAAAGAATAGCGCAAGAATTCATTGATCATGAATTAGTACTATAAAAAAAAATGTGAATGCGAATAAACTACCATTAACTTTTTACAATTGAGAGCAGAAGACAGTAGAAAAATTGTCCTTCAAGATTAGATAGCTAAAAAAATGAAGCTATTTTCAGAACAAATCAATGATGTAAAACAACTTCAAAGATTTATCGGGTTATTAAATTATACAAGGAAATTTATCTCACATTTATCAAAATTAATAGAAGCTTAGTAAAAGAAAGTGGCTATGGGAAGACGAAGATACCAAAATATTCTTTGGATAAAATGTCCAGTTAAAACGTCGCCAAACCTAAGCTTACCTAAAAAAAAAGGAGATAAGCTAATTATAGAAATCGATGCTTCTAAAAATTGCTGGGATGCAGTATTAAAAGCAATATCTCCTGATCAAACTGAAGAACAGTTGCGTGGATATTGGAGTAGAACCTTCAAAGATGCAGAAACTCGGTATCACATAAATGAAAAAAGAGTTTTAACTATAAAACGTGTCATAAATATATTTTTTTTTTTACATATTTTTAGTTTCAAACGTTTTTTTATCAGAGTAAATAATAGGTATTTCAAAGCTTTCCTTAAAGAAAACCTAAGAGATGTTAGTCAAAAACAACTTTACAGGTGACAACAATGGTTCAGCTATTATACTTTTCATGTAAAATACATCTCATTGGCAAAAAATGCACTTGTAGATTGCCTAACTAGGAAATTATGCTTTATTATGGGGAGTTTTATTTAAAAAAGATTACTCAAAAAGGCCTTAAAAGAAAGTTATGAAGTAGGAAATCACAAAGTTGATCTATTGGGAGAACTATTAGGAAAATTCGACTACTATATCATTTTTCATAAAAAGAAAGAGGGTAGTTCTTTGTCATTCACAAAACTTCTCCCAATAGCAAAAGAAGATGGTTGGAACTACTAACCCGGAAGCCCTAAAACAGGACGATAAAAAATCAAGCAGTCAAAAGCGATGCATAAGTCTTGGAATAAAAAGAGTAAGGCTGAAACATGGACAACAAGATGATCTAAACAAATGGGCAAGAAAATATAAATTACTATCCTAACAACGAGGATCTAAAGAGAAAGATTGCAAATGACGAAAATGAAAAATCTTCAAAACAAAATGTTACCATAACACAAGTCAGTGATAAAAAAACAAAACTGTCTTATGATCCAAGATTATGTGCAAAGAGCAAAAACCTCTTTGGGAATGTCTAGTACTACTTGAAGAAAAATTACTGAAAAGAGTTACGAATAACCCTTAGCCAATTAACTCCCTACATTAAGTACTTTAAAAAATGTCTTAATATAAACGAGGAAGAAAGAATGATAGCTCTACAAGAAAAAGAAGAAATAATCCACTCTCATCTGATATCATTTCTAAAATAAGAGAAATAGTCAGGAAGGAAAATTAACATGAATAGATTTTTCGCAGACCAGAATTGAATGCGTTCCTGAGTTGAGATTATGGATGGCCAAGCCTCACACTACCATTAGATAAGATTGATCTTAAATTGATTGAACATGAACTCTTGACATACTCAAAATAAACCGAGATGATTGACAACTCATCGAGAATCTCTAAGCTATAATTCGATATGCTGTTGGAGCTATGAGATTTAGTCAAAAGATTATATCAATCCAGATAATGTTAACCTTAACAGATTGAAATGAAACCAAGTTTTAGCAGCCATGCCAAATTTGGTTCATTTATCGATTAACTAATAAAAGGTTAATGAACCCCTGCCGGCCTCCACAGGAATAGCTATGGAACACATTTACTGCGGAGAAAGAAAAGATTGAAAGAAACATTTTTTTTCATGAAACCATTAAAAACATAGTAGCCGATCCTCAAGAAGAATGTTTCCGGATGGATGAGGCTAGTAATCCTGAGGGGGTGCAGAGCATTTATAGAGTCCGCCAAGTAGGGTCAAGATCTGGTAATCAAACTCTATGAACAATTTAATAACCAAGGACCAGAAGAACCTCATCCGCCTAGCCAAACTTTTGAGTTGTACAAGAGCGTTCGGGACCACATGATAAGCATAATTGAAATTGACGTAAGTGTCAGCATAAAATGACAAAGCCAAGTTGAGTACAAAATAAAGATGTATGCCATAATGAAAGAAAAAGATGACTCTATAAAAATTAATAGAGGATTTTCACTATTGAAGAATCTTACATACCAGACCCTTTAATCTATAAAAAGAGTCAAAGTAAAAGCTAAAAGGCAGAGGAAGTTTAAGAGAGTGTGAAGCATATAAGAGTTTAAAGGTAAAGTGTGCTAAGAATTATTGTGTGCAACAATAGAAACAAGCATTCCTTTCCATTGCTCCTATGTTAAATTTTCTTTCCAGTATAAATAAAGAAGTATTGGTTTTAGTACGACGTTTTTCTACTGCACTTTTCAAACCAATATCCTAGAAGCTTGAGAGTATTTAATCATAGCCATTAGCCAATTGGTGAGAAGCTTGGATATCAAAATGTAACAAAACAAGCGTGGCGAGCATACATTCAAGGATCAAGGACCAAGAATAGTGTCTCGATAAGGAACATTATATCCTAAAATAATTTTGTGATTATGTTGTATGTACATAGTATTATGGTCTATAAAACTATTTTTTCTAAATTTTTGGGGTTAGCTTGCAATTACGTTAAAGTATTAGGGTTATTTAGCAGTATAAAGGGAGAAGAATTAATCTAGACTGTCCATAAAATCACTGATAGATGAATAGATCGAGTTGACAAATAAACTAATTTGCCGGCGCTCTCAGTGGATCAATATATATATATATATATATATATATATATATATATATGTGTGTGTGTGTGTGTGTGTGTGTGTGCAAGGAAAATTTTGGCTACGGGTAGCTAAAACCACCCCATCAGATGTGTGTGTGTGTGTGTGTGTGTATACCACCCCATCCCTGCAATTTTTATGCTATATGGAGTGCTGCGGCTACAACCCAATTTGTAGCGAAAAAATCCATCATATTTTCAATCATAAATATTAACCATTTCATGCGGCGTGTTATTTATTTATTTATTTATTTTGGGGTGGGGGTGGTTGGTGATGGTCTCGATGGGAGCGGCAGTGGGCTCGCTGGGTTTAACAGTAGTGCAATAGGGGCACATGGATCTATTCTTGTTTCTTAATTTATTTTTATTTTTTAGATTAACAAACTAGCCTTAAATGGATAATAATTGGGCGTACTTTTGATTTCACCATGTTGGCGGCAGTGACGTGGATCGTATGTGCAAATAATAGGGAGAAATGACAGACTTGCACCCACAGACGTAGCAAACATTGGGTCAAATGGGACTTCATATTCGTTTCGCAGTGGACATAAAAAAGATTAAGGCGCTGGGTAAGAGTGAGCATGGTTTGATTTGAAGGTCAAATTGTAAAACCGAATCATCACCCTTCGATATGAATAACTGTGAACCGAACAAACCAAACATCATTGGTTTGGACAATTTGGTTTGATCAGTTTAAACGATTTGGTTTGGTCAGTTTAAACGGTTCAGTTTAGTAAGTTTGGATCGGTTTGTGCCCACTTAAAAACATTATTACTTTGCACACTACTAATTGAAGTTATATTTTTTTAATTACATATAATCTTGTTTCATTCGATATATAAGTTCTCAGTAATAATGAGAAAGAATGAGTAAATATAAACCATATGTTGGTCACAAATTTTTTTGTGTTATAAGTGTTGTCAATATTTTCATTTCTTTTAACTTTCAAGATTTGTTTATTTGGATTTGTTTAGTACCATATATGTATAATTATCAACGGAGTGTTACTGAATATGGAGGAACATATCGTAGGTCGGTTCGGTTCGGTTTGAAATCGGTTTAAAAATGTGAACCGTGAACTAAACCGAACCAATGTCAGTTTAGAAAATGTAAAACTAAACCGTTAAAATCTTTGAATGGTTCGAATTGGATTGATTTGATTAGTTTGAGCGGTTCGGATCGATTTGAACGATCTGGTGCTCACCCCTAGTGCTCGGTGCCAATGTTGAAACCTTAAGGTGTTCGCTTAGGTGCAACAAAGCATTAAGTTCGAGGTGCATGCTGCAACTAATCCTTTCATGGAGTGTGACTTATATACTTCTGTTAAAATGAAATTTCTTCTGGCTTTTCTAAAGAAAAACGCGAGTTCTCATGCAATTTTATACGAACACCTCACTCTCTCCTCTAGGTGAAAAATTCGAATTAAGGTGCCATAACTTATTTCGATTCATTCGATCCAGTATTGTTATTGATAATATAACTGTCAATTTGTGGGTCTCACCTCTCATTATGATATTTTTCAGGTTGAATGATTTAACATGATGTTAAAAATTTCTTCATACATTGTACGAAACGAGAAGGGTGCATGCAAAAAGTAGTTAAATAAAAAGTCTTCTCGTCTTGTCCTTCTCCATGATGATAGCGAAAGTGTGAAACACCTAGCTAGACAAATGCCCTCTTATATATGCCAAAAGTGGAGTTCCCTTTTGTTGGTTTTGGCCTCTTCCCTCTACCAGAACTCTTCTAACGGATTCCACTGAAACAAATGATGACGGAGCTAGGCTCTTACAAGGAATGTGATTGCTTTGTTTGCGTATCTCATGTTCTTTCTCGAGAATTCCTTTACATGGTTTTGTTGGCTATGGCCTTCCCATGTCTTTTTAGGGGTAAGTGGCGGGCCTAACAGATATGAAAGTTGCCCGAAAACTACAAATGATCAAAAGGAAACAATCATCAGAACCAGTTAGCCTCTATGGGTGTGCATGGGAGCTGTCTTCAGTACAAGTTCGTGATTGTATTTTAATATCTTAAAGAGGTAAAAGAAGATAAAAGGAAATCTCCACTAGATTAGGATGAAAAATTATTGATCAGAAAGAGGTGTTTGTCCAATGAGAGACAAGGGGTCGCATTGAGCAGACCCGTTCATTTCATACATCTCTGAATGCGACAGTATGTCCTTTGTTGTGTCGCATGATCCTCACTATAGTGGACACTTACTGGAAGAAAGGGGAAAATAATATCTATGATGAGCAATGTGTCTTTTTATTTTGTTGTACTTGTCATATCTGCAGTAATCTTTAGGGACTAGAACTTAGGAAAATTACTTTCATGGATGAAATGGACTGTGACATGAAAAGTAGTGTACTCTCCACTTTTTTTCTTTTTTCTTTTTTTATTTGTTCATGCATTTCTATGAAGTGAATAGAATAAACAATGAACCCAGCTGGGAGCAAGGAAGAAACTATACGTATTGCTTTTCCAAACCTTCCGATTCCGATCCAGATATGACAGAGTAATTCATCCGGAAGATAGAAGTTTAAAATGCAAACAAATCTACGGCATTAAACTCATTGTGACCTGGAAGACATGGGGTCATCGTTTTAAGTTGTCCCGCTGTGACAAACACTCTATTATAAGAGTTCGATATAAGGTTATCTACCTCGAACTCACAATTTCTGTAATGGCTGGATATCGTCGTACATTAGTTGTTGTATTAGAATCTTGATAGTGTGCCAAAACAACCAACATAAATTTCAACAACCAAAGCTAGGGCCGAACTAGGCTCATAACATCTGCAGACTGCAGATCAATCAAGTAAGAGCTTACAACAATTTCTTTCTTCCTTCTGGTAGAAACCATGGGTAACGTTAGACTCGATCACTGATATGCATGTTATTTAGAGTGGCCGACAAGAGAGAAAGAGATGGAGGGAGGGGGAGGCTGCCATTTAGAATCTGAACAGTAGCGGTACCAGTTGTAAGGCAGTGAAGTGGAGCTCTTATAATGCGTGCTGCTAGGGAGAACCTTGCTTTACCGTATTTGCACCTCCCTAAAGACACTTTTAAGTTATCGGCAAGCGTTGAAGATGCGTACTAATTATTCACTGCAAAAAGGATACACCTTTGAACATCTTTTATGTACACACACACACACACACACACACGTATTCTCTCTCTCTCACTACATATGTGGAGAAAGGAAAAGGAAACATGCAGCTCAGAAGGACCCAATTCGTCCGGAAACATGCAGCTCAGAAGCTAACAATAAGTTTGTCCGACCGCTGGTGGATCAATACCAGGGAACCAATGTGCGGTTGGGAGACGAATCCGTTGTCTGAGACTTGTGCTTTGATTGTTTGCTCTTCCTGAAATCAACCTTAGGGTTATTAGGTACTTCACTATATGTACGTTCGTTCTAGACATGCTTCGAAAAAAAAAAAGCTTAATATTCCAAACCCAACATCCGTGACCCATAAAATACCAGAATATATTCCCTGTGCCGACATCTCTTTCACTGATTTATACCAATAAATCATGCATGTATATACATACACATTTTATCATAAATAAATAAGATTCTCAACTAACAAGGCCAAAATGTGATATGTATTTATGTAGTAACATTTACGATTCTCAACTAGCAAGGCCAAAATTTAATGTGTGTTCATGTAGCTATCGGTAAAAAGCATCTTTTGTGGCTCAAGTAGTGATAATCAACTGCACCAAAATGTGATATGCGTTTACGTAGCTATTGGTCACAAGCCATCTTTTGTGGCTCAAGCGAAGACTACTTCCTGAAAGAAGGGGGATGGAAAGAAAAATATGTGGCAAAAATATGATGTGCGTGTAATGTAGTGTTTCAGTTCATATATATATATATATATATATATATATATATATATATATATATATATATATATATATATATATATATATATAACTTACTCGGGCTTTGCTTGGATTCATTGCATTTATTTTGGTGCGATTTTCTTTTCCTATCCCTGGTTAATAAATCCCTAAACCCTAAATTCTAAACCCGAACTATTGTTTATTATCAAAATCATTTCGTAGGTGTAGTCAGCCCCATTTTTGTAAACCTTAACACCTCAAAAAAAATTAAAGTAACAAAACAAAATCTGACAGAAAGCTCTTTCACCACAAGAAAATATGTATTTTGCGACGGAGTTTTAGCGACGGAAGGTATTCCGTCGCTAAACATGTCTTTAAGCGACGGAATATACCGTCGTTAAAACTCCGTTGCAAAATACTATTACCGACGGAAGACACCGTCGGTAAAAGTATTTTGCAACGGAGTTTTAACGGCGGACTTTTAGCGACGGAATTACCGTCGCTAAATATTTTTTATAAAATTAGTAATTTTAAGTTTTTTTTTAAAATTATTTAAACGACGGAATAAAACCGTCGCTAAAAATTCTGTCGCAAAAGTCTTTATAATAAGACATTCACCGACGGAGTTTTAGCGACGGTCTTATTCCGTCGCTAAAGATCCTCCATTTAAATTCAGATCTGGTTTCTTTCTCTCTCCCCGTTCTCTCTCTGAAATTCTGCTCCCACCCACCCACCGCCGTTCTCACCTCCGGCGACCCTTCTCTACGGCGACCCAGCTCCGGCGACACTCCCGTCCCCCACCCGACGCCGCGCCACCAAGCCTTGCACTCCGGTCGTGCCACAAAGCCCTCCACTGTCGCCGCGCAAGGAAACCCACCACTGCCGCCGCACCACCAACGCCGGCGCCGAGATTTGTATGTCAATTGCCCTAAATTATCTGAATTTTTTGTTAATTTGTCTTCAATTTAGGTTACATGCCCTAAATTATCTGAATTATTTAGATTTGTATGTCAATTTAGGTTCAATTTTTTGTTAATTTGTCAATTGCCCTAAATTATCTGAATTATTTATGATGTCATTCACTTTGTTGTTCAGACGGATCTTGGCTTATTGAAGAACTTGAACTTGTTATCTCTAATTTTCCTTAATTCTTGACGAGGTAGGGAAGAAAACCATATTCGGTAGTTAGTCTGTAACACCGATATAGATCATGGTGACGCTGAAAGGTCATAGATTATGGGCCATTGCATGACATCAGGATAAGAAAGCCTCTGTATTGTTTATTCAATTCAACCGACCACTAAATTGAAGTAATTGAACCATAATTGAACCCTAAGTAAATCCTAAATTGAATGCCCTAATTGAATCGAACCCTAAATTAAACTAATTGAACCCCTAATTAAACCCTAAATTGATTGCCCCAATCTAACCGAACCCTAATTGAACCCTAAATTGAATGCCTCAAATCAACCAAACCCTAAATTGAATCAATAGAGCCCCCTAATTGAACCCTAAATTGAAGTAATTGAATCCTAAATTGAATGCCCTAATTGAATCGAACATTAAATTAAACTAATTGAACCCCTAATTAAACCCTAAATTGATTGCCCCAATCTAACCGAACCCTAATTGAACCCTAAATTGAATCAATAGAACCCCCTAATTGAACCCTAAATTGAAGTAATTGAACCCTAAATTGAATGCCTCAAATCAACTGAACCCTAAATTGAATCAATAGAACCCCCTAATTGAACCCTAAATTGAAGTAATTGAACCCTAAATTGAACCCTAAATTGAATGCCCTAATATAATCGAACCCTAAATTGAAATAATTCAAGCGCATCGGATATGTGAATTTTGAACATTTTTTTCCCATTTGAACATTAATCATTTGTTTGATAATTTTAGGTTGTTAATTGTGCGTTTTAGAATTGTGATTATTGATCGATGATTTTAGGTTATTAGCTGTGCATTTGAAGTAATTGCGATTATTAATTGATGATTTTAGATTGTTAATTGTGCATTGAGCATTTGAGATATTGAGATTATTGACGGAGGATGGGACCCAATTGGATTGAATGTGTGGTTTTTGTTAATTTTTATTGCGTTGAGCATTTGAGAATTGAGAATTGAGGTTGTTGACAGAGGATGGGACCCAATTGGATTGAGATACCTGTTAGTTAGCGCAGACACGGACAGCACGTCTGATCGACGGTGTCCGACAATTAAAAAATAAATTAACGTATGCCGATGTGTCTGGAGGTGCGTGTCGGTGGGCGTCAGACACGTGTCCGGAGGCTTCGGACACATGTCCAAAGGCGTCGGACACGTGTCGGTATGTGTCGGACACGTGTCCGGAGGTGTCAGACACGTATCGGACACCATATCGACACCCTATATGAGGTGTCGGAATTGAGATTGTTGACGGAGGATGGGACCCAATTGGATTGAGATACCTGTTAGTTAGCGCAGACACGGACAGCACGTCTGATCGACGGTGTCCGACATTTAAAAAACAAATTAACGTATGCCGATGTGTCTGGAGGTGCGTGTCGGTGGGCGTCGGACACGTGTCCGGAGGCTTCGGACACGTGTCCAAAGGCGTCGGACACGTATCGGTATGTGTCGGACACGTGTCCGGAGGTGTCAGACACGTATCGGACACCATATCGACACCCTATATGAGGTGTCGGAATTGAGGTTGTTGAATGTGCATTAAATTTAGGTTAGTTAGGTTAATGCGACATTTTTAGCATGCACCCCCTGGAATCTAATCGTGGCTCCAGCGCTGGCTATAATTACCCCTAATTAGTCCTGATTAACAATATTTTAGTAAATCAATTAACCCTAATTAGCTCCAACGAGCCTAATTAGTTTTAATTAACCCTAAGAACCTGATGAAATTCAAATTAGCTGTAATTACCCCAAATTAGCCCAAATGAACCCAATTATGCACATATTGATTGTAGTTAGCCTAATTAGTCATAATGTGCACTAACATAACCCAATTACGCCTAATTAGTGCTAGTTAGGACTAATCAACACTACTCGGCACCATCAAAACCCTAATTAGGACTAAATAACCCTAATTAGTCCTAATCAACCCTAATTAGCTATAATTATCCGAAACTAGCCCTCATTAATATTAATTAGCCCTAACATAACCCAATTAAGCCTAATTAGCCCTAATTAGGACTAATCAGCACTACTCGGCACAATTAAACCCTAATTGATGAAGATGATTCCCACGAAGATGATTCCCACGACGAGTCCCACGAAGAAGAGAGCGACGAAGAAAGTGATGAAGATGATTCGCAAACTGAAAATGATTGACTTGTAATGTTGTAACATCACGGGAAAAATGTAGTAACATTTTAGAACTTGGAATTTATTGATGTGTTTTTGCACATCCGTTCATATATATATATATATATATATATATATATATATATATATATATATATATATATATATATATATATATATATATATATATATATATATATATATATATATATATATATATATATATATATATATATATATATAGTGCCGATGATGATTTATGCCTAAATTATTGTTTTTCACGTGTTAATGTCTTTGTATATAATCTATATGAAGTCAGATATGGATAGGATACGGGCTATTCGTGGCCGGGCTGGACGCCGAGCTGCTTCTTCCCCGGTTAGTCCCACCTCGTCATTGCCTACTGATGACGAGGCACAGAGTGATCGCGGACAGCCATCGGGGGCCCAGCCTCAGCCGTCGCCGTCACCGTCGCCCCAGCCATCGCCGTCGCCCCAGCCCCAGCTCGAGCCGTCGCCCCAGCCCGACGCAGATTCATCCCACACACGCGTGCATTCTCCATCTTCCGTGGGTTCTACCTCAGGTATAGTTGATAACGGTGTTTCGTACATTTTCGCTAGCCTTATATTTGAACTGTATTAATGTCTGTGTTTTGTAGGATCTCGACGAGGCCGTGGTCCGACACGCGGGGTACGCATCGACCCCCAGCATAAACAGAGAGTTACGCTCACGCAGGAGGGCCTGTAAGTACTAAAAATATCACCCCATGCCTTATGTTTAAAATTCTGGGGTGTTAATTTATATTTGAACTGTATTAATTAATTTAATTACTTCTTTGGCAGGATCCTGGAGAATATTGCGAGGACGAAGATCGGCGTTCTTGTGAAGGGCCGATTCTTCGAGCCACGCCTGTACTGGAAGGACTGGGATGCCGCTGCGAGGGAGGCCCTATGAGAGGAGTGGCTGGTACGGTGAAGTATTTTTTTCAGCGTTAGTAAATGTTAAATTACAGTTTGTTTTATGTTGTTAATTTGTGTTATTGAATGCCTTACAGGAGGGGTTCACGTTTGACACGCCTCAGCAGCAGGTACTGGGGCAGCAGGCTTTCTTTGCCTACATCGGCAAGAATTACCGCCGATGGCTCCACGATGCACGGGACCGGGCGAAGAAGGCGCTGCCCGCAGGTGCCCCGATGACGGACATGGCGAGATATCCCCCACATTGGATATCTCACCGTGTATGGGGGGAGATGATAGATCGGTGGGCTACGGATCCAGGTTGGGACGCCAAGAGTAAGAGCGGGACTGAGAACAGACAGAACAAAGATCCGACGCACACGGGGGGGTCGGTGCCACACGACATCGTCCGACACAAGAACGCGGTCGAGCACCCGGATCTGGAGGACGATGAGGTCGTAGCTCTGACGTATAATCAGACGCACGTGCGGAAGAAGGACAAGGACGAGACGCACCGGGCAGGCGACTATATTTCAGATATTGCCCGGCGGATCGATGTGAGTCAATTTATTTAAGTTAATGTTTTTTCTTTCTATCCTCAATGTCTGTTTCGTTAATTAATGCCCTAACATATCGTTAAACCACTATTTTTGCAGGCCTCGTATGAACAGCTAAGGGGGTCCGAGCAGCAGTCCGGACAGCCATCAGCGTCCACTAGTACGGCTGCGAGTACTGGGGGGTTGAAGCGATGGCTGGATACGCCGGAGGTCGTGAATCGGCCGAAAGGCCGCATACGCGGCCTGCCTAGCACGACTGCTCGTGCCGTGATAGGAGCGTCCTCACCCCCTGCTGCCCCTCCACAGACACCGGCTCCTCGGCCTCAGTTGGACGACGAGGAGATCCAGCGCATTGCTACAGTGGTGTGCAGGATGATCAGGGAGCAGGGCACTGCTGGACAGGCCGCCCCGGCCCCGGATCAGCAGGATCCAGATCCGAGACTCGGGAACCCCTGATGAGCCCCTTCCCGTGCCCGTTCCTAGCTTCCCCCCCCCCCCCGTGCCCGCCTTGTACTCTTCTCCCCTCTCCTAACCGGCTATATCCGGTTCCCGGCTTGTACATATATGAATTTTTTTTATTATAAATTTTTTTTATAATTGATTATATATATTTCTTTCTGTATTGATTATTGCGCGTTGTTGTTGAGATTTGAAAATTGTATTACAGGTTTGGGTAATTGAAAAATAAAAAAAAATTTCAAAAAAAAAATTGACTTTTGGCGACGGATTAATTCCGTCGCTAAAGTATTCCTACAATCAGTTATTTAGCGACGGAATATTCCGTCGCTAAATAAGTTTTTTAGCGATGGAATATTCCGTCTCAAAAATATAAATCCGTCGCTAAAGAATATAATTCGCGACGGAATATCCGTCTCTAATTAAAATAAATCCGTCGGTAAAAATGACATATTTAGCGACGGATTTAAAAAATTCCGTCGCTAAACTATTAGTGACGGGCTTTTATACGAGGGATATTTAGCGACGGTAAATCCGTCGCTAATTCTTTTAGAGACGGATTTTTGGCTTTTAGCGACGGATTACCCCGTCGCTAAAACCCTATTTTCTTGTAGTGTTTATTATTAAAAAAAACTTGTAGCTATAATTGACCCGATTTTATAAATTTTATAAAACTAGAAAATCAACTCTTCACATTATGAATATACTTTTATATTAGGCTTTAATTTTTACTATTAATGCATCAAAATTACTTCAAAAGAACAAAACAAAATCTCGCAAATGTAAACTACGAAAATCATGTATATCAATATTTCACAAATTAATTTTTTTCCCTTAAGCAATACACAAACCTAAATCGAGTTAATTCTTAAGAATACTTCAAAATATCAAAATAAATAAGCTCAAGCTTAAAAAAAATAGTTAATGACAAAACTGTCATCTCTAATTTACATGTTTTTGCATGTCTCTCCTTTTATCTGTAACTTTTGCAAACGCGTCCTCCTATATTACTAATACCATTGCACAACCATTCCTAGGCATAAGTTTCTGTCTAAAATGCCCTCAAAGTAAGCACGTGTCATGCATGTGGTTAAAATAAGGATAATAATGTCATTATAAGTCGATACATTTGAATAAAATAAACACTTTCTTTTTATAGATAATTCTTGTTTTTATATTTCTTTTATCCAGTTTTTCTTTTTTAACCCCAATTTCTGGCTCATATCCCTTTCACCCTCCATCTGGGTTCAAGCCATGGCGCGCCCACAAATCTTTGCCATCGTCAAGGACAAGTTAGTGTCGACGTCAGAGGTGGCTCTTTGGCAATGGTGATGTGTGAGGTGTGATAATTGTCCAGATGCAATGATGGGTATATTTGTAGCGGTGGAATGGTGGTAATTTTGGGGGTTTTTACTGATGGGTATAACAACGATGAGAAGTAGGTTGGTGGTGGTGCTCCTGCAAATATGGAATTAGGTTGGTGGTGGCCAGTTTGGCATTGGGTTTGGTCAAATGGTGACGGGTGTCCTGGATAGGGTTTGTGGCTTTTGGTGGTTTGGAGTGATGGGTGTCGTGGCGGTGAAAAGTGGATTGGTAGTGGCGCTGATGCAGATTGGAATCGGGTTGGTGGTGACCAATGTGATTTTGGTAGGGATGTAAATGAATCGAGCCGTTCGTGATTCGTTCTCCATAAAGTCATTCACGTTCGTTCTTTTAATATACTAACAGAACATGAACAAGTTTTTAGAGTTCGTTTAATAAACGAGCTGAACATGAACACTCCAAAATATTCACAAACGTGTTCGTAAACAACTCGTTTAAATAATAAATTAATTATAATATATTTAAAGAAATAATATTTTCATAAATCATATAAAATTTAAATCTAAATATGTAGGCCCTAAAGTCAATTAGCGCAAAACTCTAAGCCCACTGGTTAACAAGGAGCCCATGGGATTATATATCAAAGCATAATTCAATTTGTAAATGGCCTAGTCTATGAAGCCCAACATCTTAAAAGCCTTAACTATATAAACTAAAACTTAAACCTAAACACTCACAATAACAAACATTCGTACTTTCTCTCTCATCGCCTCCTTCATCTCAAACACACACCCCCTTACAGATCGGTCTGCAAAACTTTTTGATCAGAGTGCGTTGGGTGACTAGAGAGTGAAGAAATTTTGCAGGGAGGAAAGTGATTGGATTATTTTTGGAGATTTTGTTGAGTGATGTTGCGTTGAGTGAGGGCAGATCGGTTACTTTGAGTGAGGGCAGATTGCACATAGCACCTCTCTTCCTCACCGATCGGAATATCACACATCTCTCTCTTCACACACACACACACATCACGACTTCGATGCTGTCATCTTCTGTCTTTGACGCAACATCTTCGCGTCACCTGAATCTGCTTCGAAAGGAATAGGAACTCCTATCGATAGCTATGGAGGGGTTGCTGACTATTGGGAACAAAGCTGCAAATCCAATGGCTCAACCTCGAATACTTGGAGAGGGAGCTGAATCACAATACCTTTTTTTCATTGTTTTTTATTCTATATCCGTCCTTGTATCTTATGTATTTTGATTTTATTATAGCATGATTGCTTGAAGGATTTGAGATTTTTGAGCCAATTTAAGGATTTGGTAGAAGTTGAACACGAATACGAGCCGGGTCTGTGAACTCGTGTTTGGCTAATATTGTTAAACGAGTTGAACAAGTCGAGTCCAAGTTTCATAGTCACAAACTTGAGCTGAGTTTGAACATGGATATTTTGGCTCTAAAGGAACTCGAGCCAAGTTCAAAGATACTAAAAGTTAAATGAACCGAGCTTGAACACTCCCATGTTCGCCTCGAACTCGGTTTGTATACAACTCTAGATGTTGGGTTCAAGTAGTGACAGCTGTGCTGGGTAACGGTTGTGGGTTATTGGTGGTAAAGTGATGGGTGTGACGATGGTGGTAGGTTTGGTTGATACCGGCATTAAGTAGTGGTGATGGAGCTCTCAGTGATTTAGATGGATGGCGTGTTTTGTTACAAGGAAGAAGATGAGAAAACAATATAAGAAAACTAGAAAATCATAATCAGAAAAAAAAAAAAAAAAAGAAGAAGAAATAGGTCTTTGTTTATATTCAATTTTGATTGTATGTAACTAAAATGATATTATTACACTTATTATTTGCACATGCATACTTATCGGGGCACTTTGGGAAGAAAGTTATGTTCAGGAATAATTTTACAATGATATTATTAATGTGGAGGGACTCTATTGCAAAATTTACAAATAAAAAAAGGGTCCTGCAAAAACGTGTAAATTATAAGGGTTAGTTTCGTCATTAACCTTTGAAAATTCATACACACCTATAAATGCAAAGAAAAAAAAGGAACCAAATTCAATTGGACTTAAAATTCAAAAGTACGTTAAGAGGCCAAAAAAGGAGTTTACTTTGATAGCAAACCTATAAATGTAACACAAAAAGTCAAATATAAGTGTTAAGTCATAAGCACTTATCCTAATCAACAATCTACTAATAAGAGTTAATTAGATTATTTGCACCTTAAAACGAAAGAATGTAAAAGATGTGAGGCAAAATTATATAATCAAATGTTCTAGCTCACAAGTCGAAGATTTTTTTTATATCTTCTTAATCAATAAACTAACTTATTTTAGAACTTAATTATGACTATTATTAGCTGAAGTATTCTACAAGATAAGAACAATAACTTTACAGCAAAAAAAACGAAGTAAAATAAGAGTGTTGTATGTTCAGTAAATTTTATCCCTATCTATCACGTCTTGAAAGTCTATATAAATAATCGATAATACCTAGTTGTTTCACCTCGTTCAATTGTAATTTTTTCTTACAAGAGTATAGAGCCCGTTTTGGATTGATTAAAAAAAGCAGATTCAGCATAAATCTTAATCAGTTTTCAAAATCTGATTTAATCAGAATCAGTTTATTGTTTGGCAAAAGTAGTTGTAAACTAGATTAAATCTATAAAAGGTGTTTGGATAAAAAGTACTTAATTCATTTTCACTATGACAAAATGACCATAGAGAACACTTAATAAACAATGGGAGAAGTACTTAAACACTTAACAAAAAATACTTAAATCAGTTTTTTGTATCCCTCTTTGTGTTTTAGCCGTAGGAGAAGAGTATAGCAATAGGAGAAGAGATAAACTCCAGACTCTATCTAAGAGTCACACTTTATTAATTAAGGGGTATGAGAAGTCTTTTTATGAAAAATATGAGGATATGATGGTAAATTAGAAGGTCAAACCTGATTATGAAAAAAGTGATTATTTCATAATCCTCACTTTTGAGGATTATGGATTAAATCAGTTTTTAACTTTTAGAGATTGATTAAATGTAACGCCCAGAAAATCCGGAGCTCCGCCGCCCCGAACTCCCAGGTCGTTAACCTACCGGATAACATCAAACCTGTCTAATCCTGTACACAACCACATACTTCAAAGCATCTAATCCGATATCGACTCGAATTCTTCAAAATACAAGATTACAACAAACCCAATCGAACTCAAACTATTAAAACCTAGGTTCTTTTTAAACTTGAATCCCTAAAGAATGAATCCACTGTAAAAACTTACTCAAAATTCTTTAACAAAAACCATGCAGATTGGCTCTCGGGGCTCACAATAAAATTCTATGACAGTCCAAAAGAAACGCTAGACATAGAGACGATGATATAGATCTGAGGAAATAAAGTCAACACAATGACTCGGAAGAATCAAAATTGGAAGAAATTATTAGTCATTGATAAGATTCGTATATTTTCCATGGCCAGTGGGTCAGAGATACTATCCCATCAAGTCAAAATAAATTCAAAAAAAATACATAAAAATTTTGAAGAATGGATAAACCGACTGAACATGATGACATCTTCCCCGACGTCTTAGAGTAAGCTGGCATTCAATTAAGTCGCACTTGAGTTCAATATGCGAAAGAATGAATTAGATGACAGAGCAAAGTTCAAAATCCCTTCTTATACCCTTAAACCAAATTTTCAGTCTTAATACCAGTCATTTTCCAAAACACTATTCTTACTCATAAATCAAATTACCAACCTAACTACTGCTCATACCTTATAAACTTCCCAAATACGACTAGGGTATCCCCTGACAATACTCAGATGCGTGATTAGCAAATCAACAATTCATACATAGTATGATATCAAAATCCTAAACAACAAACAAAATGAGGTCCATAGAAAGGTCTCTAACAGAGTGTACACATGCATGATGTACCAGAATAATTACTAGTCCACTTGGGTACTAGCCTGCATTCCATGCAGAATTCAGACCAGCCTTGTAACCCCTGCCTCAAAACAGAACAGATTCCCAGGTTAACACAGAAAAATCAATAATAACGATGAGCTTTAACAAACAGCTCAAATCTCCAAAATCAATTCGGATTCCAATAACAATAATCATACTAACATAAGTCAGCATTTGGAATTTTCAGAAGAAATCAGAATTTTTAGAAGAAAAATCACAAATAAACAGTAAACATGATTGCAAATAATTATCAAATTTAAGCACAACACTTCAGAAGAACAGATACAAACAACTATCAAATTTGCTCAGCATGCAATAACAAGCAAGCATCACAAGATTTCCAAACAATCGATTCAGGTTCAATATTGGGATTTTCTGGGCAATAACATGCTGATATCAGTATATAATTCAGAGTTTGACATTAGTCGTAAATAAATCAAAGGAGTGCTTACGAGGATGAGTTATCAAAATAAGGGTTCGGACGA
Organism: Escallonia herrerae; assembly: GCA_033070095.1. NCBI lineage: Eukaryota > Viridiplantae > Streptophyta > Magnoliopsida > Escalloniales > Escalloniaceae > Escallonia > Escallonia herrerae. Next base: position 14,310 of record JAVXUP010002142.1, on the reverse strand, counting down.
AAGTCCTTACCCAGGGTTCAGATAGAATTCCTTACCTGGATCCGCAGTCAAATTATCTAACCGGAAGTCCTTAATTTTAACCTATATGAGATGATCAAATCATCAGATAATAGCCTACAGAACAATATTATATCTTAATACGGACTCACACATGATCCTAAAATGAACTTCCCTCACCGCGTATGTATAATTACCAAAACGCCCCTAGGAACAATATTACCAAAATGCCCCTCTCAGACTTAAATCACCCAAACGACCTTCCCGTAAGTAGAATCACCCAAATAATCCTATTGTATGTCAATTTATACAAAAATACCTTTCTTAGGTCAAATTACCAAAATAACCCTTTGGGGTGGCAAATTACCAAAATACCCCCTCTTACACTTAAATCATTAAAATGACCCTTCCTAAGCAAAAACAATAAAATATACTTATCGTATATAAATTTACTCAAACTACCCTTTATGGGTAAAATTACCAAAATATCCCCCTCAGGGTGGTAAATTACCAAAAGGCCCCTGGGGGTATCCGACACTGAAACAAATCTCAAAATATCTTAAAACATTATTTTAAGCATCCTGGTATCATTTCGGGCCTAAAAAGTATTTTAAAGAATTTTTGTCCAAAAATCTTGAACCGGTGTCCAGACTGAGCGATAAAAGGCCAGTTTCGAAAAGAAATACCTATCGGCCTCAGAATGACATGAAATTTTAGAACATTAATCTTATCAGTAAAATAGGGTTTTCATAAAATATTCAGATTAAAATAGCTTCCCTTACTATGCTAAATAAATTCCGAATTTCTCCTAATCGGTACCCTAATTTAGCACCCTAAGCTGATGCTGAAAATTCCCAAAAGATTCCAAAGTGTATGTCTTGTAAAAATATTGGGGGTTACTATTTTGGAATTTGTCTAGTTTTGGCCCTAACTACTTATAGAAATTCATGGAAGACTGCCTAAATTAATATCCCCTTATTAGCGACAAAAACAAACACTTCAGATTACACACACACTATTACACCTTAAGAATGCACAGTGTCTTCTTCCTCCAGCTGTGATGTTCATCCTGCACCCACTTCACAACCACCAATTAATTCACCTCCAATCCATTCCAAGTTATTATAAATGCATTAAACCACCTTAATTACACTTTAACACACCCTTAAACACACATTTTAACCCTTAATTCACACACAAATCTCACCTATAGCTCACAAACTCAAAAACACACACACAAACTCATGACACACTGATTTGATTCACCATTAAAATACACACAAACACCTTAAACTCTCTTATACTCTCACAAATCACACAATAACTCACATATATACCTCTACTACACACAATTAAACATGCACAATTCATATACACCCACCACCCGAACCCCCTGCAACTTCACCAAAACCATTACCCAGCCATGTTTTTCTTCCTTTTTTATGCTCACACAACCTTTAACATCTACTGGAAATAAACCGACACACTAATTCACACAACCTTACAAATGGTACCACACATGTACACCAACACCTTTCTCGGCCACCATGTCCATGGCTCCCTCACACAACAATTACAAAGAGAACACTCACTGCACATGGCTTTAATACATACACAAACACACATTATATTCACATGAATCAGGAAAAGTAATTACCCTTCAAAATCCTTCAGTTTTCCTTCTATGGTTTCATCTCTGCCGAAGCATGCCTCCCTTCCTCTTTCATTTTCTTCCCTGTGTTATGTTCTTGTTCTCTGTTTCTTCTTTTGCTCTTTCTTTTCGTTTCCTCTTTCCCGAATTTCTCTTTTATTTTCTTCTTTCTTTAATCCCTTAGATATCTTATCCTATCTATATGCCATAATAGAATTAGATTAGTCCCAAAGCAACAAGCAAAAGGTGGCCAACTCATCTTCAAAGTTAGACACATCATGCATACTTTTAAGAATTGCAAATTAACCCCGCAAGTTTTTATATTTACAAAATAGCCCTAAATTATTCAAGCCCCAAACTCATTCTAATCATTCTTGATTTGATTAAACATCACTAAAAATATATACTAACAGTTATTTTATTATTATTTTTTTCATCGCTAAAACTATTAATTACCATTACGCCCCCAAAGTTTTCCACATTTACAAAAATGTCCCCAAAATTTCAAGAATTACGTTTTTACCCCAAAATTCTTTTTAGCTCCAATACTAATAATATCCAAGCATTGCTAAAAATTATCGTCCATTATTTTTAGAGTCCGGGTAGTTGTTTAACCCCCTCTCAAAGTTTGGGATATTACATTAAATTTATTACTCTCTTTTGTCAAACTCCCACATACCTGATTTAATCTAGATGAAATCAGGTTTGACCATCCTTTAATCAATCCCAAACACCTTCTATGTCTTTTGGTGAGCAATACATGGGATATTCATTCAAATATAGTGTTGCAAATACTACGTATCCCTTCTTAGAAATAAATAAAATTAAAATATATATTGGAACTGCATAAACTTTTAGCACTTTACCTCATTAAGTGGTTAACTTACTAGTAGTTAATTTGATTCTTAGCACTTAAATAAACTTCAAATAAAATGTTGTAACTCACAAGTCAGGATTCATAATTACATTATACTCTTAATCAATAAATGAAATTAGTAGAATTTAGGCATGAGTATAATCACCCGAATGTAGTATAGAATTATAGAACTCAATCTATAATTCGCAAAGCAAACAATAATGTAAGCAAATTAAAGAATTTTGCAACCTTATACAATTGCATTATCAACTATCACAATATATTTGGTGTAAGGATAATCAATGCTATATGTTAGCCCTATGGTTGGATAACCTAGGCTTACATCTTATTTTGTATGATGAAGCCTCAAATCTTTTATAAAACCAATAAAATAACCCTAGAGGGGGGGGGGTGAATAGGGTTTTAAGACTACTTTAAAAATTATCAAACAACAAACCTCAATCTCAATAACTTAAATGAGCAAACAACCAATCTCAACACAAATGTAAGATGATAATGTAAAGAGAGAAGGGTTTAGAGATACTTGACAAGGAGAATTAAATAGTTCGGCTTGATATACCCACAAGCCTATGTCCACCCCTTCAAGGAAGTCCCTTGAAAGGCCCTAGAATCCACTAGTATGATCTTCCTTACGGGTCAAGATCGAACCTCTTACAATCCCTTGATGCTATGCCCACATCAAGAACAAGCTTTGACAAACCCAAAGCTCCAAAGCTTGACAACCCCAAGCTTTGATACAAGAACCTTTCAATGAAGAAATGTGTACAAGATTTCACTCTCAAGAAGTAGATGAGTACAAGTTTAAGCACTAGAACAAGAGAGATGAGTGTATGATGACTTGTGAAAGTGTATATCTCTCAAATGTAAGCTCACAATAAATGCTCTCTTGAAAAGGATGAGAAATCAATGAAACAAGAGAGATTTGAACAATTGCTTTGATCTTTGAGAATATGAAGGATAAGAGAGCTTTGAATGCAATTGATGAATCAAAACTATGCCCAAGATGAGTATTTATAGAGGTGGGAAAGAATATGAACGTTTGGAATTAGGTGGAGCATTAAATGCGCCAAACGGCTATTGCAGTCGACTGTATTCCCAAAGTAGCCGTTGGAAATTCAAAATTTCCAACTTGCAGTCGACTGTAATCCAATGCAGTCGACTGTAATAGGCTACTGGAAGTATTGCAGTCGACTGCATTCCAATGCAGTCGACTGTAATACCTCACTGCCCAAGTTGCAGTCGACTGCAATCCAATGCAGTCGACTGCATTCCAGAAAATGCAGTTTCCTAGTTTTCAAAGAATGAAAAACTTTTATGCATGCAAGGGAAACCTATGGGAAAATTCTAGGTATACAGTCATCGTAACGATCATCTCTCTACGTCTAGTTTACAAAGAAGGAAATAAAACATAGTAAAGTTCAATCGACGAAATCCTTCTTTGATGCGTTCCGTTGAGAGTCTTTGAACGATTTGCTCGTCTAATTTTCCATTTGCATGAGTGTGAGATTGTTCCTATTGCTTCATCAACTCAATGCATGTTAGACAGCATAATCATCAATGTTAGTTATCATCAAAATCAAATATAATCTTAGGTTAAATAACCGTAAGGTTAACAATCTCCCCCTTTTTTATGATGACAAACATTGATTCATAAAATATGAGATATATAAGATAATGAATGCAAAGAAGCATGAAAATCTCAATTATAAACCATAAGGGGTCATGAGAAGAAATCATAAAAGGCTCCCCCTATCTTAAGCAATATAGGGCTCCCCATAACTCAAGTAATATATGCTCATATCAAATCCACATGAATCAATAATATTCAACAATATTTTCTCCCCCTTTTGACATCATTAAAAAAGATCAAGGGTGTGTGTGAAAGTGATCAACTTATGTATCCATCCATGGATAATCAATATAGCCAACAAGGGCATTTAAACAAGAGAAAAAAAATAAATACTTGAATAACCATCAAAAGGTGTACCAAGCACATTTATGAAAATAGCAAATAAATTTTAAACCAGAGGTAGTAAGATAAGCGTGAATTAAGAGTGCTAATGCAATACTAAGAGTAGGATCCATGATAAGTTTTTGAGATACATAATTGAGTTTGATAAGCATAAAAAAAATAAAGCATGTCCTAATGCCTAAGGACCCGATGGTGGAGGAGGGGGATGAAAGATGTCCTCCTCGGGACACTGAATCCCACAATGATCCTCCATGCGAGAAAGGCGTCGACTGAGCTGGCTGTGGCAAGATCCATCCGACTAAAATCGGCATGCATATGCTGTTGCATCATATCTAAGCGTGTGAGGATCGCTTCATATCCGGAAGTAGAAGGACCGGAAGAAGTTCCCGCCTCATGTGTACTCGGAATGATCAACGGAGGTGGATCACGATCAAACCCATCACCGGCATCTCCCCCAGCATCAGCAGCATCTTCATCACCATCAGCATCATCATCATCATCATCAGCATCACCATCATCATCATCCTCATCATCATCATCGACAATGACATTTTCCAATTCAGGCTCAGGTAAGAAACGGTTACGATCATCTAAAAGGCCATTCCTACGAACGGTAGAGCAATCTAGTACGATGTGCCTAGTAACCTCAATATACTCACCCAGAAAAGGTATGTCAAAGGCAGCAAGAATGTGAGTAAGTAGGAGGCCATAAGGTATAGCTAAGGCAGGATGTGAGGCGCTCCTAATCATGTTTAACATGATGAGACGAGGGAGGTTAAGCGGTGTGCCAGAGCGAAAGAAGGTCAAGAGCTGAACGTCTAAGTAAGAGACGAGTGAAAGACCGCCGGTTCTAGGAATGACGTTATGAGCGATGATATGATGGAACAGACGAGAGAGATGAGGTAGGTCACGTAGGCTGGGTTTGCTCGCAACCCGAACTTGTCGACAATGAAGTGTGTGTCGAAGCTGTTCCTCAATAGTAAAAGGTCGATCAAACCAATGTGACTGACTAGCGACAGGGATCATTTCTAACGAAAAAGAGAAGCCACTATCGGGGAGGTCTAGAAGAGTAGCTAGACGTGATTGTGAGAATGAAATGCGGCGTCCAAAAACATAGGATGAGAGGGTACATGACTCAGAGGAAATGTTCCAAGTCAAATTCGCATAAAATAAGCGGATTGCATCAGGATAATATAGAATAGTGTTCCTATCGGTGAGGCGATCTAGATAACAATCCTGAAGGCATCTAAGTACACCTATGTTGAAAAGGAATGGAGTATCCAGTCGCAAACCTGGAGTCAAAGGTGAAGAGAGTTGTGCAGAAAAGCGATCGGCAGCCTCGCGATTCCGATATCGATTTTGATCAAACTCTACCGCGATAGGCTCGGGCTCGGGCTCGGGCTCGGGTGCAGCTCGTGAGCGAGATGAACTGGCACGTGCACGTTTCTCTCTTGCCATACTTGAAATAGTCTAATCAGAGAAAAAATAAATGTAAGATAAATGAATATGCAAAAGAAAAAATAATAATTTTTTTTTTTGGAAGATAAACCCTAATTTATGCAATTTTGGGAAAAATTCAATTTTGGACAAATTGAATGAAATTAACCACGTACAATTGAGTAATAGACATAACTAAGCATGAATCAAATGATGAAACATGTAATTGCATAAACAATTTGAAGAAATTTTGACAAATGAAGAACCCTAGTTTATGAAAATTGGGGAAATTCGAATTTTGTATGAATACAAGTAATTAAACTATGTAGAATCATGTAATAAGCATCCCTAAATATGAATCAAGCATTAAATCATATAGAAGCATGCTAAATTGAAGTAGATCTGAAGAAATATTCTAGAGAGAGTAATTCGAATTTCAACCGATTATGAATAATGTAGATGAAATGGATTAGAGAAAGTATGTAAATCATGAAGTAGAATGAGATTTGGGAGGATTTACGTACCAATTTCAAGCCAAACGGAGGAGAATTGAGTCCAAGGAGAGATGAGAGCTCTTTTCGAAGAGAGAAAGGGTAGAGAGAGAAGGTTTCTGCAGAAAAGAGATCTGGGCACGATTTATGCCCTTCCCCCGTAATGCAGTCGACTGCATTCCCCAATGCAGTCGACTGTATTGACCAATGCAGTCGACTTCAATGCACAAAGTCAATCAGTCTTAAAAAAAAAGATTATACATATGTATATAGCAATAAAAGTGTGCAAATATTTTTTTTTATTTTTAAGATAAATAAATATCAATAAAACCAACGATGTTTGGAAAGGAAAAATCAACCAAAGCATGCTATAAGCATATGAGATAATGCTCAAGCATGTAAAGAGCAACTAGCACAAAAATAACCTAGTCACATAGGTGAAGACATGCAAGTTCTCTTCTAAGAGCGGTAAACCTCTTTGCATCTAACGGTTTAGTGAAGATATCCGCTAGTTGGTGATTTGTGTCCACGAAATCTAGAACAATATCACCCTTTTGCACATGATCACGGATAAAATGGTGTTTGATTTCTATGTGCTTAGTGCGTGAATGTTGGATGGGATTTTTGCTCAAATCAATGGCACTAGTGTTATCGCATAAGATAGGTATGTGATCATACTTGAGTCCAAAATCCAAAAGGGTTTGTTTCATCCAAAGAATTTGTGCACAACAAGCACCAACCGCCATATATTCGGCTTCGGTGGTAGAGAGTGCAACCGAGTTTTGCTTTTTGGAACTCCAAGAAACAAGAGAGTGTCCTAGGAATTGGCAACCTCCATTAGTACTTTTTTGCTCGGTTTTACAACCGGCAAAATCGGCATCGGAGTAACCAACTAGGTCAAAAAATGATGTGTTTCTAGGAAACCATAACCCTAAATCGTGAGTGCCCTTAAGATATCTAAGGATTCTCTTTACGGCAACTAAATGAGATTCCTTAGGACAAGCTTGAAATCTAGCACATAAACAAACACTAAACATTATGTCGGGTCTACTTGCGGTAAGGTAAAGGAGTGATCCGATCATACCTCGATAGCGTTTAATATCAACATCCTTACCCTTTTCATCTTTATCAAGCTTTAATGAAGAGCTCATTGGAGTGTCAAAAGCATTTGATGCTTCCATGTCGAATCTCTTGAGTAGCTCTTTGGTGTATTTGGCTTGGTTGATAAAGATTCCATCCTTGCTTTGTTTGATTTGCAATCCAAGGAAGAAAGTGAGTTCTCCCATCATGCTCATTTCAAACTCCTTACTCATACAAGAAGCAAACTCTTCGCACAAGGATCCATTAGTAGCACCAAATATAATATCATCAACATAAATTTGCACCAACAATAAGTCCTTGCCCTTAGATTTGATAAACAGAGTGGTGTCAAGTTTTCCTCTTGAGAAACCATTTTCTAAAAGAAAACTACTTAGCCTTTCATACCAAGCTCTAGGAGCTTGTTTTAAACCATAAAGAGCTTTGCTAAGCTTGAAAACATGGTTTGGAAATTTTTCATGCTCAAAGCCGGGAGGTTGAGCCACATAAACCTCCTCCGAAATAAAACCATTTAGAAAAGCACTCTTGACATCCATTTGAAAGAGTTTAAAATCTCTATAGCAAGCAAAAGCTAAAAGCATTCTAATAGATTCAAGTCTAGCTACCGGTGCATAAGTTTCATCAAAATCAATTCCTTCCTCTTGGTTATAACCTTGGGCCACTAATCTAGCCTTGTTTCTAACCACGATTCCGGATTCATCAAGTTTGTTTCTAAATACCCATTTTGTGCCTATAATCCTATAGTTTTGAGGTTTAGGCACAAGGGTCCAAACTTGATTTCTTTCAAATTGAACTAGCTCTTCTTGCATAGCAAGCATCCAAGATTCATGATGTAGAGCTTCGGAGAAGTTCTTCAGTTCAATTTGGGAAAGAAACGCTAAATTAACATGTTGTTGAAGAGAGCGTCGAGTTCTTACCCCACTCGAAGGATTACCTAAGATTTGATCGCTTGGATGATCCTTTTTGTAAGTCCAATCTTTTGGTAATTCTTGAGAGTAGTCCGAGTTTGAAACATCATTGCTTGCTTCCTTGTCTTCCTCTTGAGAGCTTGATTGTTGTTCTTCTTGAATAATTTCTTTGTGGTTGTCTTGTATTGTTTCACTTATATCCAAAGTTCTCATGTCATTGTCCACATCATCTACATTAACAATGTTAGTCCTCCGAAGAAAAGGATTAGTCTCATCAAAAGTAACATTAATGGATTCTTCAACAACCAAAGTACTTTTATTATAGACTCTATATGCCATACTATTATTAGAGTAGCCAAGAAAAATACCCTCAAATGTTTTGGAATCAAATTTGCTAAGGTGATCCTTAGTATTTAAAATAAAGCATTTGCAACCAAAGACTCTAAAAAAGCTCACCTTAGGTTTCTTATCATTAAAAAGCTCATAAGGGGTTTTTAACAAAATTTTTCGCAAGATAACTCTATTGAGAACAAAACAAGCACAATTGACCGCCTCCGCCCAAAAGTACTTAGGTAAACCATATTCGTTAAGCATTGTTCTTGCCGCTTCTTGCAAAGACCTATTCTTTCTTTCGGCAACACCATTTTGTTGAGGAGTTCTAGGAGCCGAAAAATTATGTGATATCCCAAAGTCATCACACAAGGCTCCTATTTTTGAATTTTCAAATTCTCTACCATGATCACTTCGAATGTTGGATATCAAATATCCTTTTTGATTTTGAATACGTTTTGCAAATGAAGTGAACACATTTAGAGATTCATCTTTGGTGGCCAAAAAGAAAGTCCAAGTATAGCGAGAATAGTCATCAACAATAACAAAACAATATGATTTACCACCAAGACTAGTAGTAGGGATTGGTCCAAATAAATCCATATGAAGTAATTGCAAGGGTCTAGAAGTAGATACCATTTTCTTCGGTTTGTGAGAGACTTTCTTTTGCTTACCCATTTGACAAGCATCACATACTTTGTCTTTCTCAAACTTGATCTTCGGGAGTCCCCTCACAAGTTCTTTGCTTGAAATATCCTTCAAATGCTCCATATGCATGTGTCCAAGTCTTCGATGCCAAAGCCAAGATGTCTCACTAATAGCACTAAGACACTTGACATCTTGGTTAGCTAGATCATTCAATTGAATAGAGTAAACATTGTCATCTCTATTTCCTACCAAAATAGTTTCATTATTCTTCAAGGATTGTATAGTGCAATGAGAAGCCTCAAAGATTACTCTAAAACCTTTATCACTAAATTGACTAATACTTAGCAAATTATGCTTCAAACCTTCAACATATAACACATTCTCAATTGAATGTGGTTCCTTACCTATAGTTCCTTTACCTTTGATTTTTCCTTGTGCGTTGTCACCAAAGGTCACTTTTCCTCCTTCTATAAGATCAATTGAGGTGAAAAGAGATATGTTGCCGGTCATATGTCTTGAGCATCCACTATCAAGAATCCACTTCTTGCTACTAGATTTTGCTTTGAGACATACCTATAAACACAAATCAAGTAGTGACTTTTGGTACCCATATTTTCTTGGGTCCTTGGGTGTTAGTCTTGCATTTGTAATCTTGACCTTTCACAACCCACATCTTCTTTCTACCTCTAACATAAACAATTCTACAAGGACAATAATTAGTCGTATGCCCTTTCTTGTTGCACCAACCACAATGTGTAAATGGTGTGCAATAGTTCTTTGGTTGTTTTGAATGAGTATTCAACCTAGCTTGTTGTTGAAAGATTTTAGGAGGTAAGGCCAATGGATCTAATCCAAGACCACCTTTGTTTAGGCCAAATCTTTGGCGTCCAAGCATGACATCCAAATTGTTTTGACCATCAACAAATTTTTGAAGACATTTTTTCAAATCACAAATCTCAAGTTTTAAATCTTCATTTTGTTTTTCTAAAACCAAAGTTTTGCAAGAGATTTGTTTTGAGCTAGGAGTGTTGGCAATCAATTCAACCAAGTCATCATTCACATGTTTTACATATAAATGGTTGGAAATGCAATCATTCTTGGCATGCAACTCATTATTTTCCACTCTCAACTTCTCAATTTGCTTATTAGCCTCAAGGAATTTTTTTGATAAAATAATATTTTTCTTAAAAATTTTCTTGGATTCCTCATATAGGCTATCATAAGCATCTTCGAAGCTTTCACTATCACTATCACTACCGGAAAAGAGCTTACCTCATCATTTGCCATGAAGCACACATTTGCTTGTTCGTTCTTCTCATCATCTTCATCACTTGAATCGAAGTCACTCCAAGTTGGAGTATGTTCGGCATTCATTGCTTTTTTCTTTGTTCTCTTTCTTGGAGAGTTGTCTCCTTTTAACTCTTTCCCATATCTCTTCTTTCCTTCTTTTCCCTTTTGTATATGGGACAATCCATCTTCATGTGTCCCGGCTTGTGGCATTTGTAGCAAAGCTTCTCTTCGTTGCTAGCATTTTGTTGCCTTCTCCCACCATTCCTTCTAAACCTCATGAACTTCTTGAAGTTCTTTGCAATCATTGCAACATCCTCTTCATCAAATTCTTCTTCATCATCGCTTGACTCAAGGTTTGAAGATGAAGCTTTAAGGGCAATTGATGTAGGCTTCTTCTTGACGTCTTCTTGATCAAAGGTCTTGATTTGCATTTCGTACGTCATAAGTGAGCACATCAATTCATCAAGAGGAAAGATATTGAGATTCTTCGATTCTTGAATGGCAGTGATCTTTGCATCCCAAGCTCTTGGTAAGGACCTAATCACTTTTCTTACAAGATCACCATTAGTGAATTCCTTGCCCAATTGCTTCAAAGGGTTTACAATGTTAGTGAAACGAGTATTCATATCCGTAACGGATTCATTTGGAAGCATATGGAATAACTCATAATCTCTAAACAATAAGTTCATCTTGGAATCTCTAAGGAGAGAAGTTCCTTCATGAGTAACTTGAAGAGTATCCCAAATACTCTTAGCGGAATTACACATAATGACTCTATTGAGTTCATTAGTGTCTAAAGCACAAACAAGACAATTGTTCGCTCTAGCATTCATACAAATCATCTTTTTATCATGATCACTATACTCCGATTTGGATTTTGGCTCTTCAACCTTGTCAACCACCTTTATCGGAACGTATGGGCCATTTTCAACAATATCCCACATCTCGTAGTCTTGAGACTCTAAGTAGATTTTCATCTTAACTTTCCACACACTATAATTGGTCCCATTAAACAATGGAGGCCTAGTGGTAGAACTACCCTCCATACCCCCAACGTAAGCCATGATCGATTAACTCTCTTGGCGTTACCCAATATAACAAGAGCCGAGGCTCTGATACCACTTGAAACCAATAAAATAACCCTAGAGGGGGGGTGAATAGGGTTTTAAGACTACTTTAAAAATTATCAAACAACAAACCACAATCTCAATAACTTAAATGAGCAAACAACCAATCTCAACACAAATGTAAGATGATAATGTAAAGAGAGAAGGGTTTAGAGATACTTGACAAGGAGAATTAAATGGTTCGGCTTGATATACCCACAAGCCTACGTCCACCCCTTCAAGGAAGTCCCTTGAAAGGCCCTAGAATCCACTAGTATGATCTTCCTTACGGGTCAAGATCGAACCTCTTACAATCCCTTGATGCTATGCCCACATCAAGAACAAGCTTTGACAAACCCAAAGCTTCAAAGCTTGACAACCCCAAGCTTTGATACAAGAACCTTTCAATGAAGAAATGTGTACAAGATTTCACTCTCAAGAAGTAGATGAGTACAAGTTTGAGCACTAGAACAAGAGAGATGAGTGTATGATGACTTGTGAAAGTGTATATCTCTCAAATATAAGCTCACAATAAATGCTCTTGAAAAGGATGAGAAATCAATGAAACAAGAAAGATTTGAACAATTGCTTTGATCTTTGAGAATATGAAGGATAAGAGAGCTTTGAATGCAATTGATGAATCAAAACTATGCCCAAGATGAGTATTTATAGAGGTGGGAAAGAATATGACCGTTTGGAATTAGGTGGAGCATTAAATGCGCCAAATGGCTATTGCAGTCGACTGCAATGTCCCATTGCAGTCGACTGTATTCCCAAAGTAGCCGTTGGAAATTCAAATTTCCAAGTTGCAGTCGACTGCAATCCAATGCAGTCGACTGTAATAGACTACTGGAAGTATTGCAGTCGACTGCATTCCAATGCAGTCGACTGTAATACCTCACTGCCCAAGTTGCAGTCGACTGCAATCCAATGCAGTCGACTACATTCCAGAAAATGCAGTTTCCTAGTTTTCAAAGAATGAAAAACGTTTATGCATGCAAGGGAAACCTATGGGCAAATTCTAGGTATACAGTCATCGTAACGATCATCTCTCTACGTCTAGTTTACAAAGAAGGAAATAAAACATAGTAAAGTTCAATCGACGAAATCCTTCTTTGATGCGTTCCGTTGAGAGTCTTTGAACGATTTGCTCGTCTAATTTTCCATTTGCATGAGTGTGAGATTGTTCCTATTGCTTCATCAACTCAATGCATGTTAGACAGCATAATCATCAATGTTAGTTATCATCAAAATCAAATATAATCCTAGGTTAAATAACCGTAGGGTTAACAATTTATATAGAGAAGATATGAAATATAGTCGTTAGAGGCATTGTATGAGCAAACTGTCATTGCAGTCGACTAGATTCCCTCTAAACTAGTCATTGCAGTCTTCTCCTCGAAAATAGCAGTTGGAACTGAAATTTGACCAATGCAGTCGACTGTATTACCTACTGCCTATCGGTTGCCTCACGGAACCCCTTTTCCTATTTTAGGCATAACTTTCTCTAGAAAAATCGAATTGAGGTGCCGATTTTTGCATTGGAAAGCTAATGAAAATTTTTATCAAGATATGAAAAGATTAACACCAAATTTTGTTTTGAGAAAATATGAGTGAGCTCCAAAGTTCACTCATTTTCAAGAACCACACTTGTGTGAAATGTTATGAACTCACATGCAATGCACAAGGTGTCCTAAGGTTTTTTTAGGTCAAAGTCATCAATTCAAGCATCAAACAAAGACTAGTTACTTAATAGTAAAGATCAATCATAATTGATAGTAACTTAGCCTTGCATCCTTTCTTACTCTTTGACATTATATTTAATGAAGCTTCTATAGTATGTCCACTATAACTTTAAGCTTCTTTGGCTCAATCCGTCTATCCAACTTCTCAAATGTTTCTTCATGAGTGTCATGCATATATCTACTAAGAAGCCACTCAAGGCACACATTAGAACATAATCAATGTGTAGTTATCATCAAAACAAGATGTAAGCCTAGGTTATCCAACCATAGGGCTAACAATCTCCTCCTTTTTTTATGATGACAAACATTGATTCTATATAAAATAAGATGTATCATATGGTAGTCAATTAAGCACAACAATCTTACTTAGAAGATTCAATCATATCTAGTCTCAAGACATGTCAATTTATCTCATATAGCAATAAAGCTCATAGCTAGTTTCCCTAGCTAAAACAATATATGCTATTCCTCTAGTGTTCTCTCAAAACACACAATCACATAGCATATAGAATCAAGATTATTTCTTCCCCTTTGTCATCAACAAAAAGACAAGGGTATCCATGTGTGAAGAGATAGTTATAAGCAAGATAATGATGTGAAGTGCATATAACTCATGAAATTCTACAGATGACATCAAGAGTTCCTTCATGATCCAAAGAAAGATAAGCATGGTAGCTCAATAAGCTCATTTAATTTATGCATATTTCAAAAGTAACAAGATAGTATAAGATTCAAGCATGTGAGCTCCCCCTATTAAGTT